>QLOD02000030.1:15067462-15163764 GCA_003260245.2 Sideroxylon spinosum
TGGTGGTGGTAAAGGTGGGTCCATCTTAACAACTGAAGGTTCAGAAAATGCACCTAAGGATGCAGACTCAAGTAATTAAGCAAGAAATGATTGAGTATGTAACTCAAGATTAATTCCAACAACTCTACCAGACCTTAACAGCATGCACAAAAATTCAGATTTGAATCAACTCCAACCTAGCCTCCCAACTTCAGAATTTATCCACCAATTCACATAAGAATTCAGTTATATTCTCCTCTAACAAAATACAGCAGTAAAATGCAGCAACTTAGAGATTAGGTGCAGCAATTCTTGAGATATCAGATGCAGTAAAACATATTCAAATGCAGAAATTCTGATGCAACAGAACAGATTTGAATGCAGGAGTTTAGATGCAGCGACCCAGAATTTAAGTACAAAAACAGATTTGAATGTAGAGATTCAGATTTGAATGCAGAAATTCAGATGCAGCAGCCCAGAATTCAAGTGCAGAAATTCTGTTCTAAAACTTATAACTACTACTAAAAAATGAAGAGAAATGGAACAAAGTTACCCAACAATGGAGCAGCTCTGTCGTTAAAGATGGTGGTGAGTCTTACTTCCAAGTAACCCACAGATTCAAGACAACATTACCTCTTAAAGGTCCCCGGCAACGGCACTACAATTGTGCTTGTTCTTGCTAAATTACCTCAATCACAAATATGGATTCTGATTAAGTGATTCGAGTAAGGAAAATTTAGACAAATTTCCCCCAAGTGTAAGGTGTGATTGTAGCATAAAATACTGGTGAATACCAGGTCAATTTCCACAGGGACCTAAGGAGCAAATAAGTGATTGATTCTAATGGCTTAAATTGGCAAAATCATGACTCACATAAATTGAAAACAAAATGAAAATCTGATTTGGTAATGTTAATGGTTTTGGAAATATGAGTTAAATTGACTAAAATTTGATATTAAAAAGTTGGGCAAGACAAGTCTAATTCCAATCCGAATCATCTCATATGCCTAGAGTTTGAGAATCACCAACTTAACTTGTACCAATTTTTGAAAGAAAATGAAGTTCAATTAAAACAAGCCATTGATCAAACAATTGATGTTCATAATCTATCTTTAGGACAATATAAATTCTAAGTCTAGCAACCCACATGCAGATTTGCCATAAGAGTTTTAAGTTAAGCAATTCACATGAACTACTCGATAAAATATATAAATCATTATCAATTGGACCTTGAATCAATGATTCCTAAAGTAATCGGAAACAAATTTCATTGGCAATCAAAAAACTCAGATTACATACATGAAGTGCAGCATCTTGAGATTCATCAGAAAGGACACCGTCCTTGCCTCGACCCAAGAAGATTTCAGCCACTCATGCTTAGTAAAATCAGAACAGAAATGAAAGATGAATTGTAGAACATGAAATTCTGAAATTAAAATCTGAAATTAAAATTACTTGCAACTTAAATCCGATTACAAAACTTACAAGAAGATGAAATTGAAAACTAAAACTCTAAGCTGAAAAACGGAATGAAAAACCAAGTCTCTATTGAAAAATAGAATGAAAAACCAGAACTACTCTCTCTACCGAATTCTCTCTCTACACCAAAAATTAATTCTAATCCTCCTCCTCACGCTCTCTCTTCAGCTCCATAATCCTTAGCCTTCCCTCGGGTCCATGTGTGTATCCCGTATTTTCCGCTCCACGTCTTCCATCTCTCCATCCCGAAGATTCTTCTTTCGGTTATCGTAAATCACCTCCCTAATGACAACTTTGTCCCTTTTTGATTTCAGAAGAAATCTCGTCACATGGTCAGTTGAGGACACCTGGCAGACGTTGCTGAGAAAGACCCACTCATTCGAATGTTTTGAATTGTATTCGAATATGCATTTCTCTTCAAAATTTTTATTTACTCTTCCAGACCATTCGAATGAGCTATCTTCATATTCGAATGAAATTTCCTTCTTCCAGAACTCCCAGAATGATAATTTTGAATTAACTAGAATTGATCAACTGCTGTATGCTCTTTGCTATATTCATCATTTCTTCTTGTCTTTCAATGCAGCTCAAATTGCCTTCATTTTTGCATAAAATCAACACATACTCCAAATTGGAGTAATGAGGACGAGTTCTGTATAAAACACAAATTTACATCATTCATATACTATAAAAATATGTGATTACATAGAAAAATATGTAACAATTTAAGTCCAATCACTTTCCTTAATGGAAAACTTGATGAGTGCATTTACATGATGCAACTAGATGGTTTTATAGTGAAAGGCCAGGAGCACTTGGTGTGTAAGCTTAAGAGGTCCATTTATGGGCTTAAGCAGGCGTCTAGATCTTAGAATACTTGTTTTGATTAAGCTATTAAATCTTATGGTTTTGATCAAAGTCCTAACGAGTTCTGTGTGTACAAAAAACGTGATGGAAAAACGTTGGTGTTCCTGGTGCTATATGTGGATGACATCTTACTCATTCGAAATGATGTGGGAGTGTTATCTTCGATCAAGGTATGGTTACCTCGATAGTTTGAAATGAAGGATTTGGGAAAAGCAAGTCACATTCTAGAGATAAAGCTTTTACAAGATCGCAAGGAAAGGATGATATGCTTATCTCATGCCACTTATATTGATAAAATTCTCACCCGATTTAGTCTACATAATTCCAAGAAAGGGTTTCCCCCTTTCAGGCATGGAATTTCTCTATCTAAGGATCAATGTCCTAAGACACCTGAAGAGATAGAAAGTATGAAGGCAGTTCCTTGTGCTTCTATAGTAGGAAGCCTAATGTATGCTATACTATGTACTAGATCTGATATCTGTTTTACCGTAGGCATGGTTAGCAGATTTCAGTCTAACCGTGGGCGAGAGCATTGGACTGCCGTAAAACATATAATTAAGTACCTGAAAAGGACTAAAGATTTTATGTTAGTTTACCATGCAGATAGTCTTGTGCCTATAAGATATACAAATTCAAACTTCCAATCAAATAATGAATCTTGGAAATCAACCTCGGGATATATGTTCACCTTAAGTGGCGGAGCCATTAGTTGGAGGAGTGTGAAGCAAACTTGTGTTACTGCCTCCACCATGGAGGCTGAGTATGTGGCTGCATGTAAGGCTACAAAAGATGTTGTTTGGCTTAGAAGTTTTCTTTTGGATCTTAATGTGGTACCTTCAATGCAATTACCTATTACACTTTATTGTTATAATAGTGGGGCAGTTGCTAATTTGAAGGAACCAAGGACCCATGAGAAAGCTAAACACATCGAGCGTAAGTATCACCTGAAACAAGACATCGTGCAGAGAGGTGACATGCTGATGACCAAGATTGCATCTGAGGATAACCTGACGGACCCTTTTACAAAGAGTTTAACTTCTAAAGTTTTTGATAGACATGTAGAGGGCATGGGAGTTAGATGTATACAAGCATGGCTTTGAGTCTAAGTGGGAGACTGATAGAGATATAGACTAAAAGATACGCTTTATGTTATGTTTTTATATTTTAATGAAAATTTCTTTTGAACAATGAATGCCATTTACTATATTTGTGCATATGTCTAGTATTCACAAAGAGTATTAGATCTAGTGTATAGAGTATGGCTTACACACAGAAGACTAGATCATTGGTTCTTTTGGAATACAAGTTTATGGTTTACAGTTTAAGATGGACTTGAACACACCATCAGTAGAATTACAGCACAGAATTTCAGTAAGTCTGTCTTGACTATGGGGAATGGTTTAATTCTAACTTTTTGTGCTAGTACACTTTGTGTGTATTGAACTGGACCCACTTGAGTTAATTATTTTATTCTGACTTTATAAAATAATTTAAACCTCATGATTATTATGATTACTTATGCTCTTAATCAAAATTCTATTCTTAGACACGTGTATGTAGTGATTATTGCTTTGATTACACAAAGAGTTAGATTCTATATGCGTCAATTAACTTAGTGGGTTGGGCAATAACATTATATATATGGTGAATGTTAATAGTTAAAGGAATCCACGTCCTAATAATTTGGATTGATGACATCCCCTTGAGCAAGCTTATAAGTTTTGACTGTATCAAATCTTGCAAGTGGATTTTGAATCCAATACATCAAATAAGTTAAGTGCAAAGGTCTCAAGGATAATAAAAAGCTAATTAAATTAGATTTTCAGTAATTAAATTTAATTAGTGGATATCTGTAATCTTAATGTGGAGAGAATAAGTATTTAATATTAAAGGCTCGAAAATTTAATTTCCAATATGATTAGGAGAACAATTATAATTCTTTAGTAGAGTGAATTATCATTTATGTAATTAAATCCTTAACCAGGTAGGATTAGGAGATATAATTACATAGGAAGTTCTTTTCTTATTTGCCTATTGGTCCCTGTTGTAGCCCTATAAATACCCTCTTGGGTGACAGCTAGGAAAAAATGTTTTTTAAGAAGAAAAGAAAGAAACCCTAGAGACTATTGAGAGATCCCATCATCTTGTGAAAGAGAAAGAAGGTATTTTCGAGAATACTGTAGAAGGTTGAAGGTTGAGATCGAGCAGTCGAATCGAAGTCATCAAAAGTTTGGTTTATTAGATCTATCGAGATCAAACCAGAGAGATCTTGAAAGGTATGATCTTGTACTCATATAATAGATTAGTAAATTTTTTTATATTAATTATATACACTATAACCGTGATCTTAGGGTTTTTTGCGTTCTCTAACAATTTCTCCATCCAAAATTAGGATGATTCTTCCAGCCCGGATTAAAGGTTTCAGAAAATGGATTTGCTCCTTGATTTTGTCCCGATATGGTGGATGGAATTGGTATTTTATTGATAGATAATTCACTATACGTGGGGATAGTAGGGCAGTCATCTGGCTTGTGTGTTTGGCTACCACACATAAGGCAACAAACACTTAACATAGGTTCCTTGATAGTAGGTGTTTCCTTTTTAATTTTCAAGGTCTCAATCTCCCTAGTTAGTGTTACTAATTTGGCTTTAAGTTCATCGGTTTCACTCAATTGGTGTAAACTTTTGTTTGGTGCAACACTAGCAAATTGGGTGTTTTGAGTTCTCGTATTATTCCAAGTTTGTGCATTTTCAGCAAGGAATTCAAAATACTCGTATGATTCTTCAGGAGTTTTATTGTAGAGTTGTCCGTTACACATGGTTTCCACGAATTGTTTTAGTTGTGGTGTTAATGATCCAAAGAAGATAATTGCCAAACGTCGAACTTCAAATCCGTGATGTGGATAGGAATATAAAAGTGTTTTGAAACTTTCCCAACACTGATAAAAGGTTTCACTAGTCTAAGGAGCAAAGTTTAAACTCTAGTGTTGAATAGCATCAATTCAATTGGGAGGAAAATATTTCTGAAGAAATTTAGCTTACATTTCTTCCCAAGAACGAATAGAATTTGGTTGCAAGAATTCAACCATCTAGCAGCATTATCCTTAAGAGAGAAAGGGAAAAATTTTACAAATACTAGATCTACGGGATAATTTTGATATCTGAAAGTCACACAAATATCCTAAATCTAGTTAAAAGCTCATATGGGTTCTCCGATTCCATACCATGAAAGGTTGGAAGAAGTTAGATCATTCCAGGTTCGAAATTAAAAGGTCTTTGATTTTTAGGCCATACTATACAAGATTCAGGTGCATACTTATCTTATTGTAATATATACCTCATTGAACAACGAGCAACAATATGTTGATCATTCACTGCCATTTCTACAAAAGGAGTAGAAGAGGAAGATAGTGAAAATTCTACGAGGAGGTTTTCGGGATTTTGAAGAGAATATTAATGTGTTAAGGGCGTATTAGTCTACCATCTACCCCACAATTCCAGGTGCTCATAAGCTAAATAGAAAATTTATAAAATACACTGAACTGCAGTAAGCTGTACATGCCATATTTGAAAAAAAAAATTAAGGATAGTAGATAAACTTTAATCTAAAGCAACCTTAAAACTAAGATTGGGTTCCTTGGTAACGGTACCAAAAACTTGACCGCCTCTAGAAATTGTGTCTAAAAATACCTCCAAGTATAAGGGTGTGTGATGTAGTTTTACCTAGTGACTTCAGGATCGTATCCACAGGAAACCTAATGTTTTAACTTTCTAGGTTTCACAAGACAAAAGTATTCACTACCAAGTTAACAATTTATAAGTTTTCAAGGGTTTTGAAGATTGAGTTTGATTCAATTTTTAATTAATAAATTTTGGCAATTAAAATTAATTTAAAGCGATATATTAAAACTTTCAGAATTTAAAAAAAGAAAAACAAATAGCGATGTAAATTGAGATTATAATGAAACAATGAATAAAAATCTTGATTCAACTTTCAAATCTAAGTGGATTAATTATTTCACAATGTGATGTGATTTTATTGCGATCTAAGTTTCACGTAAAGGTTCATTAATTTTTGGGAAGTATTTTTGTTAAAAGGTTCGTTAAATGTTCTCTATACTCAATTTTATACTTACATCTAGGATTATACAATTGGATGATTTTATTTTAATAATATTAGGGTTCTGATCTAGTTTATTTATTTCAAGAATATAAAATAGAAAAGATTTAGATCTAATAATCCTTATTAGTGATTACAGAGAATTTGATCAAGGGTTTTCATTTTTAAAGGTTTTTGAAACAAATAAAATAAAATCTGAAAGTTGTATCTCTACGTGTACGTTTTCACACAACACGTGCAGATCTACACTCATCGCAATGATCCTAACAATCCACCCTTCCTTAATTCATTAAATCAAGAACGAGTGATTTAGCCTAACATTGAATCAACATTAATGCAAAACGTAAAAATAATGGAGAAACAAATGAGAACATTCATTGAATTAAAGCTAAAATCAAATACCGTACTTTGAAGCAAAATGAAAAACAATTAGTGTTAATAACACGCCAATGAAAATTTAAAAAATCTGTAAGATCATTCTTCAAAACATCAAAAGAACACTCAAAACCCTAGAAAAAACTTTGCTTTACGGTCGTCTATCTCCCCTCTCTATATATCCATAGTGTCTCTACAAGAATCCTATTTATAAAGCAACCGAAAACCCCTAAAAATAACAAAAAAAGGTGCTGGAAACCCGTAGTGGTATGGACCACCATTAGAAACGATCCTGACCACAGTGTGCTTGTATCTCTTGAAAATTTTGTAGTGGTTCAGACCATTTGGGAGATGGTCCAGACCATAGTATCCTATATTGACTTCATGCTTTGTTTTTCCATCTGGGTTCTAGCTCTAGTTCGGGCCGGAACTTTGCATGTGGATACCGAAGGCTCGTTTGCATCGTTTTCCTCATGTCCATCACTGCTAATCAAAATTATTTCCTCATCTTTCCTAAACTAAAGAAAACAAACCAAATAAGTAATAAAAATTAACAAAACTCGAAAATTTATTAGATAATGCATACTTTTAAACCGAATTATGAAGTTTCTAATTACACTTTTCTCAAGTGTAATCATGAGTAAGTCCATCTCAAACAGTCCCCAAAAAGTTTGGTGTCACGGTAAAAGAATGAAAAATGTGAGCTAGTGCCTACTCAAACCCAAACTGGGTGATAAATGTGTATTAATTATAGGCACTTGAATGTCATGAAAAGAAAGGATTACTTTCCTCTCCCATTCCTAAACCAAGTACTTGAGAGAGTCACAGGGAACCTTTTATCTCCTTTTAGATGGTTACTCAAGATACATTATTTTTATTTTTTTATCTTTTTATTATTTTTTTTTTTTTGTTGGGGGGGGGGGGTGGGGTGTGGGGGGGAGATAGAGGTCTAGTGATTTTGCAATGATAGGGCTGGAGGTCAATTTCTAATTAGCAGGTTAGTGTTACTATGGGGCCAGAGGATAGAGTTATCATTGAAGGAAAATAATTGGAGAGAGAGGAAGAGAATGATGGATATGATAGTTTTGGGCGAAATATGAAAAGTTATAAAACTAAAATCTGGCCATTCATTTTCAAAAGAGAAAATCTCAACTATGGGTTTTTTAGGTATATTTCCCAAAATCGAGTTTTCCCATTAAAATTAAATGCAAAACAAATTTGTGTTGAAATAATTTTAAATTTAAAAAATAGTATCAACAAAAGTACATGATAAAGTGAATAAATTTATCGGTTGAAAATATTCCAAATTCAAATTCTTGAATTCTATTATTAGATAATTGACACAAAGGGTGTGATTATGCTCAAAATTTTGAGCTCCATCATTAGATAGACTAGGAATTGCCTATGCTAACATAATGTTAACTACAACAAGCTTAAATTCAAATTTATAAAATAAATCTACATAAAAAAAATGTGGAGACAACCTGTTAAAATAAAAGTCACTAATCAGAAGAGGCTAAGTTATCCATATATTGTTTAATAAATATGTAAAATTTTATTATTTATTACATTTATTAGCACATTTAAAAAATAATTTAAAGACTTGTATAAAAATATTTTAAAACTATGAGAAGAGTGAGAAAGTGTATTTTTATGTGAAATAACTAAAAAGATAACCAAAGTGGACAAAAAAACAAAAAAAAATAATCCTAGAAATTGAAAAAATTCAATAATTAAAAATATCTCGATTTTAAAATATGAACTTCCTTATTATAAAGATGGCACAAAGAGCGTAAAAATGTATGTATTTAAAATTTTTAATTTTGTTATATATTATAATTGAATTTTTAATTTAAATATTTATTTTTATGAAATTTTTAAAGAAAATCAGTTTCTAAATATTACCTTTTTAAAAGGAAAAAATCTTAGTTGACTTTATCTAATATGTGACAATATAGTGTTTAACAAATGCGTAAAATTTTATTATTTATTACAAATATTTTCACATTTTTTTATAATATTTATTTAAAAACTTTTATATAGAAGTATTTAAAAATATATATATAGAAAGAGTGAGAGAGTGTGTTTTTATATAAAATGATCAAAAAGACAATCAAAATGGAGAAAAAAAAATTTATTATGGCTATTGAACAAATCCAACATTTAAATATATCTCAAATTTAAATTCTTGAACTTTCTTATTAGATAGATGGTGCAAATAATATAAAATGTATGTATTTAAAATTTTAAGTTTTATCAACATTAAAATCGAATTTTAATTTAAATGTTTACTTTTTAATTTTTTTTAATGAAAATCAAAGTCTAAATATCACTACTTTTTAAATAAAAAATCTTAATTAAATTTAGTTATTAGGTATCCATACATTTTTTCATAAATATGTAAAATTTTATTATTTATTATAAATATTATCACATTTTAGAAAATATTAATTTAAAATTTTTTATAAAAAAATTCAAAAAATTATGAGAAAAGTGAGAGAGTAATGATTTCATTTGAAGTGACCAAAAAATAACTAAAATAAAGAGAGAAATAAGTAATCTTTGCTATTTAACAAATCCAACGGTTAAAATTATTCGAAATTTAAGTTCTTAAACTTTCTTATTATATACATTTTTTAAAATATTATTTTATAACCTTTTATTAAAAAAAAGTATTCAAAAATATATTAGAAGAGTAAAAATAAAAATATTTTCATGTGAAGTAACTAAAAAAAAAATCAAAATGGATAGAAAAAAAAATTATCCTAACCATTGAACAACTCTAACTATTAAAAATATCTCAAATTTAAAAATTTAAACTTTCTTGTTATATAAATTTACAAGGCGAATGTGTAGCAAGGTTAACTTTGGTTCTTTAAAACATTGGATTACCACCATTGCCAGTTTGCAACCACTCAGTAGTTTGTTAGTCCGAAGAAGCAACCATGCTTGAGCCATTTTGCTTTCAGTTTTTTTATTTTATTTTTATAACATAAAAATTGTTTGAGAAATTTATTTTCAGTTTTTAGTTTTAAAAAATATTAAAATTGTTTTTAAAATTTTTAAAAATTATGATAATATGAAAAATGTTTTTTTCTTAATTTTTCATTTTTAATTTTCATTTTATTTCACAATCACTACTGTCACAGCTATCACCCACTATCAACTACCATTATCCATCAGTTGTCACTCACCTATCTCCAATCATCGCCAACCATTGCCGTCCCTCACATACCTCCACCGACCACCGCTACTACCCCACTCATCTCCGGTTTGATGACAGAATTGTATTAGGTGATGATAGATTTTTTATTTTTATTTTATATGAAAATATATTAAATATAATTTAATTGTTTTAATTATATTATTTGTTAAAAATAATTCAATCCACAAAAAGTAAAATATATTAAACATAATTTAATATATTATCTTCTAAAAACAAGTTAATAAAATATATTTTATACTAATTAAATTTATTAATTAGTTAATTAAAATTAACTATTTGAATTATATTTTTGTTCAAAATAATTTAATTCAATAAATAAAATGTTTGTGATTAAATACAATTTAATTATATTTTTATTAAATATAATTTTATCAAAAAGTGTAATTATATTTAATATATAATTTAATTTATAATTAACAATTAACAAAGTAAAATTAATTATAATCAAATTTGTGTAACTAAATTAATATAAGAAAATATTTTATTATATTATTTCTAATAAATAAAATAATTAAATTACATTTAATATATTTTATTTATCTAATTAAATTATTTTAAAATATAATTAAAATATTTTAATTAATTAATTAATTCTAAAATAGTTAATTTATTTAACATGAAATATTTTTTATTAAATTTTTTAAAAGATAATACAGTAAATTATGTTAAATATATTTTATTTTTATTGGATTGAATTATTTTTAACAAATAATATAATTAAAATAATTAAATTTAATGAATTTAATTAATTAACAGCTATACTACCAACTAATAATTATCAATAACAAACATATTTTCAAGTTTTTGTTTTGTTCTTCTACTACGAAAATAAAAACTAAAAATAAAAATTTGAATACAAAGACTAAAAATTAACAGTTTTACCAATCGGGCCGTTTAGATCTACAAATTTTGGTAAAAATTTCCAAATTTGAAGTATGTGAGTGTTTAGAGTGCCAAATAACTTTTGAATGTTTTTGGATGGTTGTACATGAATTAACAAAAAATTATTAAAAATTGTGCAAAAGTGACACGATAATTTATTAGAGAAAATTTGAAACTTTTTTGCAATGAATTAGAATACACCGTCGAAAAAATTTAAAATCCATTCGAACGGATTGACCAAGTAAAGTGCCAAAAAAAATTAAAATCTATTTGAATGTATGATAAATGATCCGTTTAAACGAATTTTGACAAACTACAACAAATGTTATTTTGAACTTTGAAAAATGTATTATTATTTAACATATTTTTATATTATTTTTTTAACAACATAATTGATGGTCTTTGTTACTTTTTTTATGATAAATAACATTTTCTATGAAAGTGGTAAAAATTGTAACTTCTGAAATTTTTTAAAATTTTTTGAAAAATATTTGAAACTCCAAACGAGCCCTAAATTATTTTTGCATAGATTTAAATTTATTAAACGGAATTTAAATTGAGCTAGAAATTAAACGAATTCCAAGAAATTTTTATTGAGTTAAACAAGAATCAAGCTAGAGGTATTTTAGGTTGTCGTATGGTTGAGACATGCTAGATGAATTCAAGCGAGGAAAGGAATCTTCAAAGCCAAAAATGTACTTAAGATTGTTGAAGAACAAAGAAAAAGGTGGCCAAATTGTAACATAATCTTAATCATCAAATGCCAAAAACTGTTTAAATTGTTCAATCTTCTGATGGTGAATAAAGAATGAGACTAATAAAATGTCAAAAACTATAATTAAATCCCCCCTCTCTTAAAAGCTGGAAGTTCGAATAGAGTAATTTAACTTCCACTTGAATATGCCGAGTGATCTTCAAATTGTGTTCTTCAAGATTCGTTCCCTTTAGAAAGAGAACTTGAAGGCACCGAGTGTGGAATCAGTTACTGACTCCCAGAAGGAAAGTTTCTTCTGCTGAACCTTTTTCTCCTCTGCTTTCAACGCCAACTGGTTAATAGTTCCAGGGAAAGAAGCCTCAATAGCATTCTTAAACTTGTCATATAAATTCACTCGGTCTCTTGTTCCAGATACTAGTGTATTAGCATTTGGCCTTTTGAGAAAATCCAAAACATTCAGCAAATTCCTCCTGCCACACGGTAAAACAAAAACACTCTGAAGAATTTAACATAATCTTCTACAAGCGTTAAGTAGTAATGATACTTAAAAAACACATATTAGGATACAAAAATAGAATACTAACACGACATGAATATGCTAATATGTTAATTTTTAAAATTATTAGGACACGACACGTCAAGTCAAGAATACGTTATGAATAAATATATTTATTTTTATATATGCATATAAAACAGCTACTTATTCATTTTTGTACTAAAAATATGCTTATATTTTACCTATATCTAGTCTCAACAATTCTATTTACAGACAGAGTAGTAGTTTTGGGTCTTAAAACATCTTTAAAAAAAAAAAAAAAAAAACCAATTTTTTTTGAAATGTCAAAAAAAATAAAAATAAAAATTAGTATAATAAATGTAAATTTTTGGGACACAACATGTCAAGAATAAATATATTTATTTTTATATATGCACATACTTATTCATTTTTGTGCTAAAAACATATTTTTCTTTTATATATATCTAGATTGTACGATTCTATTTGCAGGCAGATTACTAGTTTTAGGCCTTAAAACTTCTAAAATAAATAAATAAATAAAATAATTATATAGAACAATAAATGTAAATTCATATCATTTTATCTTATCATTTGATTACATTTTTTTTTTTTTTTGGCCAAAAATTACAATACGTTTCATATATATCTAAGTTTTGAATGTGTATCTTTCAAGTGTCCAATGAATGTCCAACTAGTATAGGTATCTAACATGATACGATGTTTCATATATGTTTAAGTTTTGAATGTGTATCATTCAAGTGCCCGATGAATGTCTGACATATATAGGTATCTAACATGACGTGACACCAGTTCTTCAACTTCCAAGAAGTATCCATGCATATTAAGCTATCAAAGCAATTTCTCAAAAAAAATTTACCACATCTATTATTGGAGCAACAACTAAAAGGACCTACTTTCCAATAGAGAGAGAGAGAGAGAGAGAGATAGAGAGAGAGTAAAAGGACCCCTAGTGAATATGTTGTACTAAATTATCAATGCACCACTCACATCCATAGCATAGCAACAACCCCCCCCCCCAAAAAAAAAATAATAATAATAATAAATAAAATAAAAAAGAGCCCACAATTTTCTCTGCCTTTGATGCTTCATTAATTTATTCCTCTCAAAAGCACTTCTACGCAGCAATTTTACCAATCGTGAGACAGTCTCATGCCCTTTCCCATCACAAGATCTGATCACAATTGTCTAAATCATTTCAATGGACATTTTAAGGTAAAAACAAAAACCGGCATTTGGTTAAGACTTCGTAATTGATTAACCCTTTCTCACCCCATAAGTTGCCAAACCACTAATTATTGGTTTCAAATTAGTTTCAAATAAAAAAGGCCCTGTAATAAATGTAAACAAGACCATGAACGATTTGATCAAATTGCATGAGACTGCAAACAGCAGCCACAGAAAGTCAATCTTAAGTTTGCACATAACAAGACTAGGTCCTCATGAACCTTAAGTTTGTGCCTCAAGCTCTGAGGTTAGGTAAGTTGACAACTCCTATATTTGTCCTATACTTGATTCATTTTAATCATAGGAACTATGATAAATGCATCTTGGAGCATTAAATACTTGAGGTTTTCAGAGAATGATGCAAAAGCCCTGAACTAACCATTTCTTAATGTGTCAACATAATTCCAATTCATAGGTAAGATATTAAATTTTTCAAGATATGTCCATTTATAGTTATTTTTTCTTTAAAGGGCATCTATTAATACTATGATCACTTAGAAATTCTAGATTTACAACTACAACGGAGCAAACCCAATTATAATAAGTAATAAAAAATTTGGCCAGGTTGATAAGAGCGGCTAGCTCTAGTAGGAAAGGCACAACCACCAAAGGCCATAGCTTTAGTCATCCTACCTACTTATCCTCCTCCTCCTAATTAATAATATTAACCTCTAAAAATAAAAAATAAAAAATCTTGCCAGTGTCTCATGAATTATAATAGCCTCAATCAATTCATAACTTTTTATTTAGAATTTTGACTTCAGTTGGAATACAATTAGCTTATTATCAATGTAAAGAAACCTGCTCTTCCTGCAAACAAAATTTAAAAGCTAAAGTCATCTACACTGCAATTATAAAAGGCAAGCATAGGCAGTACTGGAGAAAAATAAGTTACATACCTGCTTACAAAATTCTGGGTAATTGCAATGGAATCTTCTAAGTTGATCACCAAATGCCACCATCCATTGGGTACAAAAATCACTTCCCCGGCCTTACAAATACACTCAATAGGTTTCTTTTCCCATTTCTTTGTAGCACTGTAGAAGTTCATGAACCACTCAATTATTGAAACAGGACAAGCAACCTCAGTGCCATCTGGGCTAGGATGCACCCCAGGTGGCACCACATCAGGGTGGAACAAGACCCATTTCTTGGACCCCTTAATCACTGCATTCCAAGCTGATGTTGAATTAGGATCAATGTGAAATGATGAACCCGATCCAGCTGGTCCAATTATAATCCATCTATAATCCGGCCTCTCCTTACCCAGGACACTAAACAAGTCCTCATTGAAGTATGGTGGAACCTCATAATCTGAACCCAGTCTCGGAGCTTTCTCTGCAAATTTCGGGTCAAAAAGATACAAAGGCCTTTCTTCCCTAGCATGATCCGAGTACCTGAAATAGTCTTGGAGCTTCATCTCCACTGGCCCTACAGAAAATGCCACATCGCCACACATCTCAATCAAATCATCCCTGTTCCACTTTTCCCATGCAACCCAGTTATCCATGCATCCTTCAAGCAGCACAGGCCTATTCGGTTCCTCAAAATTCATGATAAAATCGTCAACAGACATTCCTCTCCTCCTCTGTATATTATCTCTTTCAACCCACTCGGGTTTTATTTCAAGATTGGCACAAAGCCAACTCTGAAACAAATAATCAGAATAAAAGTCCCGAACCTTTAAAGACCCATTAAAGGAAGCATCAAATGATGGCTTAGAAGCAGCAATATAAGTAGATTTCCAGGACCCAGCATACAAAAAACCACCGTTATAGTTTTCCAATACAAGATTTCTCCAAAGGGGTTCATGGTTACAGAAAACATAAAAAGATTTGCTGACAGTGGACAAGATTCCCAAATGGGCCCCACCGAGGAACCCTAGAATTTCAAGAACAAGCTCATCAGTTAAGATTTGGAGATTACCAAGGCCTGTGTTTCTGGAGTTGTGTGGGGATGTATTGAAGTAGAGATTACCTAATGGCTGGACCCCATGACCCTGTGACGGAGCTGATGTTTTCAAACTGAAATCACCTTCCTCTTCTTCTTCTGGTTTAGAAACAAAGTTTTGCTTTCTGACATCAGTTGTATTACTGTTAATGTCCTTCCTCTTCCTCTTCCTCTTTCTCTTCGCCGGCTTCAGCAACAAATTCTTGCACCTTAGCATTGTGGAGCGGCTTTGTCAGGATTCACCCTCAGGAAAGAGAAGGAAATTGAGAAAAACATAATATATTTAAGATCCCTTATTTTACTGAACTCCCCGGATATTTATAAAACTATAATCTCTCCCCCTAACTATTTGAAAATTTCAATAACTTTCGTAGTTTTGAAATTTCATCAACACACTGCCATTTGGTTGTTTATTTTTGAACGAAAGTGATGTCATAGAAACTAAGTAGTTCATTTATTATACCATTTTTAACATAAAATTGTCAAAAAATCATTTATAATGCAGTTGTAATTATTTATAGAGTAAGTTACGTTTATTTCCGTTAAATTTGGATAATTATATTTAGTACGTATAATATTTAAAAATTATACTTATTTCTCTGATTTTGAAATATTATTAGTACTAGACCCCATTAAATCTTAATAAAAAATAATAAAATAACTAAAATTTTAAGTGCTTTTTTTTTATTTATCCCTCTTTTCGTCACTTTTCATCAATTTTTTTTTATAAAAGTCCCCCAAAATAAGTAAACATAAGTAAAAGCATAAATTTTTGAGAGTTTTTGTAAAAAAAACTTATGAATTATGAGAGAGGAGGGACAAAATAAGAAAAATATATAAAATTTTAGTTAGTTTGATATTTTATATTAAGTTTTAATGATTGATTTTATAAAAAAAGAGAATCAATATTAACAATATTTCATAATAAGGAATGTAAGTATAACTTTTAAATATTATAGTATTAAAATAGTTATCAAATAGTAAAAAAAATGGATGTAATTTACTGTTATTTATGTTATTAATTATTGAGTTTTTTTATTTTGCTCTTCTTTAAATTATAGAGAAAATTATTTTCGACTAATTACACTAGAGAATCTTTCAATAAAGAAATAGACAGAGAAAGAATGTGTATATGTGTTCAGAGTGTCAAATTTGGACAAAGACCTTCAACTTTTTAATTTTTTTTTTTCAATTTTCGTTAATTTTTTTCAATTTTCTTTAATTTTATTCACTTTAAAAAAAACACTAAATATCTAATAATTTAATTTTTTTTTTTTTTTTTTTTTTTTTTTTACGAAAATTTGACACCCGAAGTACTCATATAAACAGACATGGATAACCCAGTTACCCGGCCGCAGTATCAGCTATGGATCCCCCAAATCTAAGAATATTTATGATTGGTCAAGCCCAATCACCCCCCCCCCCCGGGGGGAAAAAAAAGGAAAAAAGAAAAAAAAATTACATGTTTATTTCAGTTCTATTCCGTATTGGGTTCATTTCTGAGACACTAAAAATCGATTATTGAACCGAACTTTACAAAAATTGAGCCATTAATATCGGGTAGAATTGATTTTTCCAATTTTTAATTCATTTGTAGACACTACATCACTCGAACTTACTTTACCTTCTGCCGATTGCCTTTACAGTGTCTTAAAAAAACAAAATTAGGAAATGCTACCTTGCAATTTATGAGGGTTAATTGAGTACTTAAAATTCCTACATGAAACGAGGTACAACACATGGAGTGGATTTGGAAATAGTAATTGTTCATAATAGATGTTGCTTGTAGAAAATTGTAATAAACTATGTATGAAACATAAATTTGTGATGAGAAACGAAGGGTGAAGAAAAATGGTAAGAATATAAAATGTAAAAAAAATGTTAAATTTATTTTATTTTTTACTTTTTTTAAAAAATAACAAAGAAACAATAAAATAAAACTACCAAAAAATGTCTAAGTAGGAAAATCAATAAACTGTAAAAAATTAATTTTTAAGTATATAGGCAGATTTATAAAACAAAGATTATCAAAATAGAATCACTAAGTTTTTTTCTCACCATTCATCTACAAAAACCAAAAAAAAAAAAAAAAAGATAAATAAATAACTAAATAAAACTATCAAAAATATTAACTAGGAAAAAGTGAAAAACTTAACTTTTTAAGTATACATGCAAATTTATCAAACAAAACATAAGTATCTTTCTTTTGAAAACTTAATTTAAATTTTTTAGAATAAAAAATAATTTTATAAAAAAAAATCTAGAATTAGAAATTTTCATCGTAGCAAGATAATCCATATTGCATAAGTGAATTTTTTAAAACAAATTAAATTATAATTACTCTCCTACTTATTAAAATATCTAAGAAAAATTAGTAACTTGTCTTTATATATATATATATATATATATCTTAAAAAAAATGGTTTCCATTATGAAATAAAGATATTTACACTATAAGAGCTTTTTTGACGTTATTAAAATGCAAAAAATATATAAAAAGATAGACGGGTAAAAGTGTAATTTTAATTACTGAAAAAGAAAAGTAGAGTGCAATAGTATTTGTGGAGCGCAAATACATAAAACAAAATAATTTATTTTATTTGATTTTTAAAAATATAAATATAAATAAAAATTATTTTAATCTTTAAAATAATATTTTCTATTCTCTATTAGGCTTAAGTGTGTTTGTTAAAATTTATAAAAGTTTTCTCAATTATGAAGGACAATTGTGTATTTTAAATTAGACACAAAAATAGCTAATCAAAGAAAGATAGTTTCATAATTCTATTTAATGACAACGTAAACTTATATATAAGATACTATTTATGATGTACAAATAAGCTTACCTATTTATTAATTTCATTAATTGAGGAGTCTTCTTTTTAAAAATCTGACAATCACTTAACCAGCGCGCGTATATTATTTTTAATAAAAAAAATCTCAACAACGTGTATTTTTAATAAAACTCATGATAAATATGTAATGTTCACATGTAAGAAGTCCTAATTAATATATTTTTTTCTTTAAAAACTGTTAATAAAAATGATTAGTAGAAATCAAACTAAAAGGCAAGAGTAAAATTAAAAAAGAATCATAACAAATATTCAGTGTCTAATTTTAACAAATACATATTTAAAAATAAAATTAATTGTGTTGGTTGAGTGTGTACAATAATATATTTGGATTCTTTGAAAGGAATACCCTTTGTCTAATGATTTTTTTATAAGCTTTTTACTGAAATTGCTAAGGTTCTACTTCGTGCCTGTCAATGGACGGGTCAAACTGGCTAGGCCAAGAATATCATTTTTAACAATCAGGTATAGGTTTAATTCCTAAATCTACGCACAGAAGGTCATTTATTTTAAAAAAAAAAAATTTAAACAACAATAAATTTAAAAATTGTAAAAATAAGTAGTTTGATATTAAAATTAATATTTTTTAGTTGGGTTGTATGTTTCTAGTTAATCGTGAGCTAGTTTGTTGGTTTTGCATATTTGAGATAGCCATGATGTGAAAATTTAAACATAAATTTAAATAGTATTTCTTTCACTAGTGGTACTTTATAAATACATTTACACATCCTCGATATTTAGCTAAATATTACACTTGTACATTAAAAAAAAAAATTGATAAATTAATACTTATTTTAACCAACCGTACTTTTGTAATATTACACCAAAACTAAAAAGTAGGGCAAAAAAAAAAAAAAAAAAAGAAAGGAGACTTTTTTTTAATTGATAATTTATACACAAATTGAAGGCCAAACAAATAGAATTTAGAAAATGACAATTAATGAAAACGCGACATAATACACGATTTTCAAGAAAAATACATTATAAAAACGCAATTTATCCATTGAAATTAAAGTGAGAATCATGGTTCAAATGTAAGATAAAATCTTTTGAAGTTCGTTGAAAATCATTAATTACGATTACTTCACAAGACTTTTAATCCAATTGAAATTTTATATACTAAAGTTGAAATCATCGAATTAAATCAAATTAGATAAATATATCAAAATGCAATTTCATTTAAAAGGATAGAAAAACTTTTAAACATTTGAAGATAGATTCAAAGAAGTCTTATGTATATATACTGGTAATATGACCCGTGCGATGAGCAGATTTGTCATATTATATAGTTAAGTTGAGTATAACATCATATACTACAATAGTTAAGTTGTAAAAATATATTTAAAAGTAATATATATTGTTGTTTATGCAAATTCAATCAATAGTGATCATAAAACAAATTAAAATATTGATATTATCAGTAGTATCAATTCAATTAAATTTGAATTCTAATCAAATAAGAAAAAATAAAAAAGTTTAAAGAATAATAACACTTACTCATATGATTAAGCAATTTATAATCATTATCTCTACTATTCCTACTACAGTATATATATTATATATATCAATTACATATAAAAACTTTAAAAAATTAATATTTAAGTACGTACGTATCAAATCTCAAAATTCAAAAAAAAATTATTATAATAAAGAAGTCTTCAAAAAATTTGAAAGAAAATGAGATGTCGTATATATTTATAGATTTTGCATGAGAGTCCTAATCTATTTAGATTATAATACGTTTTGAAGTCCTCTTTTATTTTGATTAGAATCTAAATCAAAGAGACACTTGAGCGACATTTCAATCCGTTGCCAATTTCATTTTTTAATTTCTAATACTGTTTGATATTTTTTAACAAATACTATTACAATATATATATGCGTAATTTTAATAAACAATAGTATAATTTGACTTAAGATATATCACTTATTTTGTCTAACAATAAAAATAATAAATGTTATATAGCTTGTTAATAAATCAAAATCTTTATTTAATAGTTTAACTACTTTTATGCATTATTTTATAATTTATTAAATAAAATTATAAATAAGAAGTTAAATTATAAATAGAAGTATAGATTAAATAAAAATATCTGGTGATATACACAAACATTCTAGTTTGAATAAAATTGTGAATAAGTGATAAGTATGCATAATACATTTCATTTTTAAATTATATAATTAAAATTCAAGATTATTATAATTATAAATTTATGTTTATAAATGAAAATCTTTATTTAACATACGAATTATTTTTTACATTATTTTGTTTAATAATAGTAATAACTATTTATGTTTTAAATAATTTATTAAAATATAAAAAATAAAAAATAAGAAGTTATATGATAAATAAAGGTGTAGATTAGTTAAAAATATGATAATTATAAATTAATAATTACAATTAATGAAAATACTATTCCTAAATTATCTTAAGAAGTTATATGATAATTATGTATAATACTAATTCATTTTAGATTATATAATTATAAATTAAGATAATTATAATTATAAATTTATGTTAATAAATTAAAATTTTTGTTTAACAGGCTAAATATTTTTTGTATTATTTTATTTGATAATAATAATATTTATTATTAAAATATTTATTTAACAGGGTAAATATTTTTTTGCATTATTTTATTTAATAATAATTGATAACTCAATAACTTCGTATCTTCCTAGGAGTTCAATCCAAGCCCAGAATACTGTTTGAAACATCGACGGGGTGCTTAGTAAAAAAACATTCGCTGATAAAGTTAGCAGAAGAGTTTTGAAGAATACTTTTTTTGGTAGGATATTCATGAGGTCAAAAGTCCTTACTTGTGTGCTGTGAAGTATACATGAAGTTTCACATGGATTATCATTCATGAACTGTATATATCCAAATCCTCTTTTCTTCCAATGAGATAGTGACATTTGTATTGCCAATCCCAAGGCTAGTTCCAGTTAGTTAGACACATATACAATACGGTTTATAGTGCCATCTTTATAAGTGCGGATCTCAGCCCTGTTAGAAAAAGGGTTGCACGCATGACTCATGATGTCAGCGAGCATGAATCAGGTGATTAATGACCGACTAAGTGGTAAGGACTGACTGAGAATGATCTACTTGGATGACCAATCGATCAATGAGGAACAGGTAGGTAATGCTCGATTTGGGTACCCGATCAGGTTAACATTGAGCGGGCTGGTGACAAACGACATGTTGCCTGCTTATGGTGATGTATAATATTCCCCCACTAGGTTCGATTCCCTTGGGCTCTCAAGTGAGGTCAAGACAATCTAACTATTGATAATTATCTTTGATCAGAAGTGTTTTTGCTAGCTTCAGTCGGTCAGGTAATGCCAAGCAAAGAGCGCTTGAAAGGTGCTTCCCTCTCGGTCATAGACAGAATGGGAGACTTAGCCACTATAGATGGTGTGAAATCTTCCTGCACTAGATGCCCCTAATTCTTGTGATCTCCTGATTGTGATCAATGAAATCCAACGACTGTTAGCTTTATCGTTTATCACCTGTACATAATGCGTCACGGACGCATTAATACAAATATGACATTAATGGGATTCGAATTCTCTCTCTCCTGCCACATGCCATTTTGTGGGGAACACATCATCTAATCCATACCGTTAAATTTTGAAGCAATATTTTGGGGTTTTGGCATCCTCATTTGAAAAGAAAGTTTTCTGTCTTCACAATTGTTCCTTCCGTGCGTTGCTTCCGAGTTTGCTCTGTGTGTAACCCTCTTCGTCGCAAGTTACTTCCGTTGTTGTTTTGGAGAGTCATATTGATTGTAGTTTTTTTTTCTTCATCTTTTTTCGATTTCTGTGTGCACTAGTTTGTCCATCAAGGTCTTTGGTATTATCATAGAACCCACTAGATTCCTCGGTTAGATAGATTCGTAGCTGACCCTAGGTTGATTAGAGCTATTTTTGGCATTTTGATTTTCGATTCATTTATTATGAGACTTCAAGAATTGGATAATAGAAGGATTGTTAGCAATCCTGAGTTGGTATCTATGACTAACTCGGAGAGAACCCACTCGAACAATTTGGTTAGGGTTAGGGAGACTGTATCAGCTTCTTACTCCACCACTAAAGTCAAGGCCCAAGATGAGAATCTTGGGCCAATTGTGGACGCCTCTGGTCCCAAAGTTGGTGATTCGAGAAATCCCTCCCGAGTATGGCTGCAATTTTATGTTGAGGAGATCAGGTCTATCATGGACACTACGAGGATCCAAAAGTTATGGTCCGATTTTCAGTTCCTATGATCAATTTCGTTTAGGGTCCCCGAGGACAGTGATAGGGCATGTTAGCAGAGAGATGGGGAGATGACCGTTTACGAGAGCGCCCTTGTTGGAGGCCTCTATTTTCCTCTAATAAAGCTCGTTTGGGAGATTCTAAATCGCTTAAATTTACCTCCAAGTTAGATTCTCGTGAATAGCTGGAGGATCATGGCTAGCTGCTCTGTCCTCTGGAGAGTAGCCACTAGCCACGAAATGTCAGTCAAGGAATTTCTTTATTGTTATAAGTTCACTAAGGCAAGCAAAGGCTGGTGGTTCTTCTCGGGTAGAGAGAAGGATTTCAATTTCATAACACATATGCCGACCTCCAACAAAGGCTGGAAAGATAAATTCTTTTTCATTTACGGAGATGGATGGGAACTTCATCATTAGGAAGTCTCTAACCCGTCAACCGTTCGAGTCCCGAGACATTGGGGCTGCCCAACGAATAAAAGTACACTATGTTTTATCCTTAGGAATTTCCTCTACTTTTTTGATGGTTCATTTGTTCTATCCCACTTTGCTGATTGTCTATCCATTTTACTCATCAGCTTGAGCCCAGCTGAAACTATCCGATGACTTGAAGGCTAGAATTGAAATGGTTAAGAAGCATACCGTACACGAGGCCGAGTCATAGTTACTGTGGAGTCACTTGCCACCTATATGTTTAGGCCGAAGCTGACCAAAGAGGCTCTAGCAGCCAAACATGAGTGGAATGAGTTCTCAGTCTACTACTTACTTTTCTTTTTTATTAGCCTTACCCTAATCTTGTTTTCCTTTGAGACAATCCTCTTCTAGTAGAGATGGCCCATTTTAATGCTGAGAGGCTTGGAAAAAGAAAAAATAAAAAGATTACTAAAAGAGAGGCTGCCAATAAATCGAAACAGGTTGTGGGGGGTAGCTCAGGCACTAAGGATAACCCCCTACTCCCTAGGCTACCACCGATGATCCTGTCCCTATCATTCCTCTCCCTATGAAGTGGTTGGTGGGTCATCTTCTTAGCCTAATGCCCCTGACTCCTCTTCTCTCTTCATCAGCTTGGTGGTTGACCCTAAGATGGCCTGGACCAAGTCTGTGGCACTAGTTTAGAAGGAGGAGATCAGACGGCAAGAGAACTACACCAGTCATCAGATGAGCCACAATATCAACCATGACCTCGTGAGGGTATGAATATCATTAATCTCCATTTTTCTCAGCAAATGTAATGGAGGCTATATTAACGAAAACTTTTTTTCTTGTGTAGACTCTTACTCGATCAATGGTTCTTGCCCTTCGGATGATGCTGGCTAAGCAGCAGTTGGTTAGTGATGAAAAGCATATAAATACGCTGGAAGCGAAGCTCGATGTTTATAAATCAAAGGCTTTGAGTGTTGCTCAGAAGAGGGATGCCACACTTGCTGCTACTGAGGAAAAGAAGAGAAAGTCCATTTCTTAACTCGAGAAATTGAAGAAAAACTATGAAACTGAGAAGGCCGAGTTGGTTAGGAGGTGTCAAAGGCTAAGGAAAATGCCATCACAGCTGTAAAAAGGTATAAAGACAGTGACACTTTCTAGGACGAATTGGACCCTATTTTCCTCAGGCATTTGAAACCGCTTAGCAGAGGGCCGCTTAGTTGTATTCTTATTATGATTTTTTAAATTTATAATTGGTTGATTATAATACAACTATGGTTTATGGGGGCAGTACGGAAGGGGATGAGGCCAGAGATGCTCAATCGAAAGACCTCGTTGCTTGACTCCCTTTTCTTCTTCACTGAACATCCTTTTGATGCTTGGTTCTATAATTAACCCCCTTTTCTTCCTGAACTACTTTTCTCTTTTATGAAATGAATGGACATTCTCTATTTTCTTCTATTTTCTATTGGCTTTTTGTTTAGATATATCTTTGTGTTTGTTGGTTTGGTTGAGTTTTTGAGTGGATATTCATCTTGTTTTGTGGATCCTTCATTTGATCTTGTAAGCCGAGCTAGGTCTTTACACCACTTGGCCTCGTGAATCAAGTGGGTTTACTTAAGCCTTTCTCAGGCTTTCGACCCCATAGGCCAGCCACTCGGGCTCGTGAGCCAAATAGGGTACCTTGACCTTTTTTTAGGCTCTTAGCTCGTAGGCTTCTTTAGTCTACTCGGCCATGTTAGCCAAGCAAGATTTTTATGCCACCCGACCTCGTGAGTAGAGTGGGGTACCTTGAGCCTTTTTTAGGCTTTTGGCTCTAAGCCTCTTTATTCTGCTAGGCTACGTGAGCCGAGCAAGATCTTCCTACCACTCGGCCTCGTGAGCCAAATAGGGTACCTTGAGCATTTTTTAGGCTTCTGGCCTGTAAGCTTCTTTAATCTACTTGATCATGTGAGCCGAGCAGGATCTTCATACCACTCGATCTCGTGAGTTGAGTGGGGTACTTGGAGCTTTTTTTAGGAATTTGGCCCTAAGGCTTGTTTACTCTGCTCGACCACGTGAGCCAAGCAGGATTTTTAAGCCCCTTGGTCTCGTGAGCTAAGTAGGATATCATCGAATTCGGGATTGCTAAAATGATGAATTCCAAAAGAAATTTCATTATCAATTGTTTATCACAAAATTATAATCGTTGTGAATGACAATTTACACAAAATACTTTCACAAATGTTTTATATGCAACTGGTGGGATAGCTCCTTACCCCCAGTTATCTTGAGTCGGTATGTGCTCCTTCGAGTAAAGCGCAGCACTTCATACGGTCTTTTCCAAATTCGCTCGAGCTTCCCTTCGTGAGAGTCCTTCATCGACTAGTTTACCTTTTTCAGTACTAAGCCTCATGCTTTAAACTCTCTCAGTCGAGCCTTGAGTTATGATATTATCATATCTTCTGCTGGTACGATGCTATTTTGATTATAGCTTGTAATATTTTTTCTTCTGGTAAATCTATTTCCTCGTTGATCCTTTCTTTGTTCTTCTCTGGATTGAAATTCTGTAGGGCTAGGTAGACGGATCTCTACAGAGATGACTACCTCTGCTCCGAACGTAAGGGAGAATAACGTCTGGTTGGTAGCCACCCTTTCCATTATTCTGTATGCCTAGAATATATTAGGGAGCTCGTCTAGCCAGAGACCCTTCACTTTATCCAATTCCATCTTAATAACCATGAGGAATGAGAGATTAGTAACTTTCACTTGACCATTGGCTTTACAGATGCTCAGGTAAGGAGTAGTGATGGTTGATTCCCAACTCTTTGCATAGTCCATTAAATTGTCTGCCTCAAACTGCTTGCCATTGTCCGTAATCACTACTCTAGGGATCCCAAACCTACAAACTATGATCTGCCACAAGAACTTTCTCTTATTCTACTCAGTGATAGTCGACAAAGCTTCGGCTTCGGTCCATTTTGTGAAATAGTCAATTGCAACAACTATGAACTTTCTCTATCCTTTCCCCAAGAGAAACAGCCTAATAATGTCAATTCCCCATTGTGTAAATGGCCATGGACTCTGGATCAGTGTTGGCTCCTAGGTGGGCTACCTTAGGTTGTTAGCAAATCTCTAGCATTTATTACACTTCCTAACAAATCCTTGAGCATCTTTTTCCATAGTGGGCCAGTAGTATCTAGCTCTCAGAACCTTCTTAGTCAGAGCTTTGCTCCTTGAATGATTCCTACAGACAACTTCGTGGATCTCTCTCATAATTTAGTCTACATCCTATTCATTCATGCATTTGAGCAAGGGAGAACTGTGCCCTCTTTTGTAAAGAGTTTTGATGATGAGGATGCATCCACTTGCTTAGTACTGAATCCTCCTCACTTCATTTTTCTCAATCAGCAATATCTTGTTCTACAAGTATTCTCTAATTGGCTTTGCTCATTTAAAGTCTTCATTGACCTGGTTGACTTGTGGGGTCTGGATGCTCAGGGAATCTAGTATGTCGATCGGTACATCAGGACTCTCTTTTTCAAAGGACGTAACCCTGGTTAATCTATCTACCTCTTCATTTTGCATTCTAGGGACCCTCTGTAAATGAAATTTAGAAAACTTTCTGCCCAGGCTTTTCACCATCTGACAATATTTCACCATATTGTCTCCTCTTGTTTCATATTCCCCTTGGACTTGCTTTACTACCAATTATGAGTCGCTTTGGACTATAATCTATTCTGCCCCCATTCTCTGAGCCATCCAAAGGCCAGCAGTAAATTCTTCGTATTCAGCTTCAATGTTTGAAGTAGGAAACTTGAAATGCAGCGCATACTTAATCTTATGACTATCAACGGATACAAAGACAATACTTTTACCGGTTGCCAACTAAGTAGAAGAGCTATTAACATTGAGTATCCAATTAAATTCTTCTTCATTTTCTTTAGGTGGGTTGTAAACTCAACAATGAAGTCTGCAGCTGCTTGACCTTTGACCACAACACGTGGGTGCTATGGAATATCAAACTGGCTTTAGCTTGACTGACCATTTCATCAACATTCCCAAAGTCTCGGGCCTGTGTAGAATATTCCTTAAAGTTTGGTATGTCAATATCACAATCGTATGCTGCTTGAAAAGATGCCCTGAGTCACCGAGCAACTGTGATGAGAGCGAGTGCAAACAATTCCATCCTCAGATACCTCTTTTCTACTCCTCGGAGGGCCTTGCTTATGTAGTACACTAGTTTTTGTGGTTCTTTTTCTTTGCGGACCAGAGCCAAGCTTAATGTAGTATCGGAAACAGAGAGGTACAAGTATAACTCCTCCCTTGGGATGGTCCGACTTAATAACAGACCGACCAAAAATATTCCTTTAATTGTTAGAACGCTACGTTGTACTCCTCCATCCATTCAAATGCTTTTCTCAAGACCTTGAAGAAAGGGTGACACTTATCAGTTGACTTAGAAATGAACCTATTCAGTGTAACTACTCAGCCAGCTAGCTTCTAAACTTCTCTTGTTGTCCTCGATGAGTTGCATTTCCATAATTGCTCTGACTTTTTTTGGATTTTCTTCTATTCCACGGCCCGACACCATGAAGCTAAGGAATTTTCCTAAGGCTACTCCAAAAGCACAGTTAGATGGGTTTAGTTTCATCATATATTTCCTCATAGTGTCAAGGGTCTCTTGCAGGTCAGCCACTTGGGAATCACTTTTCTTACTCTTAACCAGCATGGTATCTAGGTAGACCTCCACGTTTCTCCCAATTTGATCTTTAAACATTCTGTTCATTAGCCTTTAGTACGTTGCTCTAACGTTTTTCAATCCGAAAGGCATAACATCATAGCATTATAGCGCCTTGTCTGTGATGAATGCCATATGCGCTCGGTCATGCTTTGCTATCCTCATCTGATTGTACCCAGAAAAGGCATCTATGAAAGATAACAACTCGTGCCCAGCTAGTGAATCAACTAGTAAGTCAATTACTAGCAAAGGGAAACTATCCTTCAGGCAAGCTTTGTTCAGGTAAGTGAAATCCACGCACGTTAGCCATTTCCCATTTTACTTTTTCACTATGACCACGTTTGATAGCCAAACTGGATATTGAACTTCATGGATAAACTTCACCCTGAGCAACTTATCTACTTCCTCTGCTATTGCTTCATTTCGTTTTAGAGCAAATGTCCTTCTCTTCTGCTTCACTGGCCTGGTAGCCGAGAGAACATTCAGGCGGTGGGATATCACCTTGGTATCTATGTCGGTCATGTCTTCATGAGACCAAGTTAAAACGTTAGCCTTTTCCACCAGGAACTTCTTCAAGTCTCTTTTCAAAGGCTCTAGGGTTGTCAGCATATCTTAATAGTCTTCCCTGATCGGGAAGGCCAACCTCAATATTCTTAAGTTCACCTTCTGGTTGCCCCATTCTCAACTTCTCATCATTTCTTATCTCGAGTTCTTCTACCAGTAGGGTTTTCCCTGTTTACATCTCCTTTCAACGAAGACATATAACAGCCCCGAGTAACTCGCTGGTCTCCTTTTACACATCCTACTCCATTCTTTGTTGGGATTACACATCCTACTCCATTCTTTGTTGGGAACTTAACAGTCAAATAATAGGTGAATGTGACTGCCCCAAACTAGTTCAATGAAGTTCTCCCCAAGATCACATTATACTTCGAGTGGTAGTCCACCACCAAAAAATTGACCATCTTAGTCATTTGGTAGGGTTTTTCCCCCAGTGTGACAGGCAACACTATGGAGCCGAGTGAGGTCACTCGGTTTCCAATGAAGATAACTAGGGGTGATGAGACTCGCTGCAATTTATCATGCCCTATCTTTATTTTTTTGAAAGCCCCCCAATACAGGATGTCTGTTAAACTCCTACTATTTAATAGAATTCTTCATATCTTAAAATTGGTATTGAAGAGATAACCAAAGGATCATTGTGGGGTTGGCATACCTTATTCGCTTCTTCATTGGTGAATGTGAATGGGTACTACTTAAATTTGGTTTTTTTACTCAGACAGTCGGCTATTAATATCTCATTGTCTTTACTAGCTCCCCATGCGTACTTCTTTCTTGCCATTGAGGACCCCCATCTGGCAGCGAATTCGCTAGAAATAACTCTAATCTCTCTAATCGGTTGATTTTTGGGTAGCACCCAATCGAGGTTCTTCACTTCAGACTTCTTGTCCTCGGGCTTCTCCACTTGAGAGTTCTTGTTTCAATCCTCCTGCGGTCTCGTCCTGCCATAAACCTGTTGAGTCGACCCCATTTTATTAATTCCTCGACCTATTTCTTTAGATTGATATAGTATGACCATGATCTTTGTGGGACCTATAATACTTGCCTCGCGACCGTTGATCAGTTGAGTTCTCAGCTTCCCGGGCCACTTCAGTGCTGGGTTATTCTGGATCTCATGGAGAACGTTCTCCAATTTGGTGTTAAAGGGAGTGAACTTTCGATTGAGTTCTCTGTATTGCTGTGGGCCTCACTTTGCTCGATCGTCATATCTCATACTTTTAGATTTTTGTGAATCCTTTCTAAAATCATTTGGTCTCTTCTTATCTGTCTGGGAGCCCCTTACCCTTTCGCTCTCGCACTTGGCTCTCAAGCTATCCTCAAGCTTTATATGCCTCTGAGCTCGGGCCATCAACTCAGCCATATTCTTAGGGCCCTTCTCTTAGAACGAGACCATGAATTTAGGCGCCCTTAGCCCACTTATGAAGATAGTAACAGCCACTTTGTCATCTACTTCGTCTACCTCCAAAATGTCCTTATTGAATTTCCCTACATAGTTCTTCAGGGACTTATCCTTGCCCTGATTTGAATGTCAGGAGATGAGTGGGTAGCCTTCTTTGCCTTTTCCATCCGATGAAATGGCTCACGAATAACTTAATGAAATAAAAGAAACTGGTAACGGTGCCCAGCTTGATTTTATTAAACCATAACCAAGCTGGGCCCTTGAGGGTAGCCGGAAACAAATGGCATATTATTTTGTCAGGGTATGCATGAATACGCATTAGAGTTTTATAGGTCTATAGGTGGTTTTGTAGGTCTATAGGTGGTCGGAAGGATCTTTCGAGCCATCAAATGAATCCATTATTGGTATCTTAAATTTAGGTGATAAAGCGCAAGCCATTACCATGTGAGAAAAATGTGAGTCCCCATCAGCATCTACCTCTTCTATTGTATTTGAGCCTTTTACAGCTGCTAGGACCCCATGGATTTGAGCTTGCATCACCTGCATGGGCTTCTCCTACGCACGAGCAGTGACATTCCTCGCGTTCGCTGCCTCTGTATGTGACACTTTAGGATGAGGACCAGTTCCTTATTTAGCTCCCATTGTTCTCTCCTATCTTTTGGATTTCTCCTATTGGCCGATGGGGATTTCACTATCCCCCATGACCCCGTCTCCATTCACACATTCTCCATTTATGTGGCCTCCACCATTTATTTCGATAGCTCCTCCATTGTGGGTCCCATTAACAGGCGGAGCCACAAGAGGATGTGGAACATGAGTATAGGCTGTATTATCACATTGGGGCAGCGCCTGATTCTAGGCCACCAAGGCTTGCATGACCTCCATCATTTCCCTCATCTAGTTCTCATGGAGGTTGATTCGCTCATGATTCTGGTTCTCCATTGCTTCTTTTGATTATGAAGAAGGTCGAGTGTTTATGCCAGACTTGGTTTAGACCTTAAAAACTGCTAGAAAATCGATTCTCACAGATGGTGCCAACTGATAACTCAGAACTTCATCTCCCCCCTGGGAGTCTAATCCAAGCCCGAAATACTATTTGAAAACTGGTATGGTGCCTGCCAAAAAACCTCCGATGTTTAAGTTAGTAAAAGAGTTTTGGATAGTATTTTTTTTTTGGTAAGATATTTATGAGGTTAGAAGTCCTTACCAGTGTGTTGTGAAGTAGATTTATAAATGAAGTATCATGTGGAGTATCAAGCATGAACTGCATATCTCTGAATCCTCTTTTCTTCCAATGAGAAATGCCATTTGTACTACTGATCCCAAGGTTGGTCCCTAGTTAGTTATACACATATACAATGCGGCTTATAATACCATCTTTACAGGCATGGATCTTGGAACTATCAAAAATGGGGTTGCACGCATGACTCATGATGTTAGTGGGCATGAATCAGGTGATTAATGGTCGATTGAGTGGTAAGGACTGACCGAGAACGATCTACTCGGATGACTGATTGGTCAACGAGGAACAGATCAGCAACGCTCGATTTGGGTACCCAGTCCGGTTGACTTCGAGCAGACTGGTGACAAACGAGATGTTGCCCCCTCAGGATGATATAGAATATTCCCTCACCAATAATAAATATTTATTATGTTTTAAGTAAAAATTTATTAAAATATAAAAATAAAAAATAAAAATATGTTTTAAATAAAAATAAAAAAATAAGAAGATATATGATAAATAGAAGTGTAGATCAAATAAAAATATAAAGTGATATTCATGAACATTCTAGTTTGAATAAAATTAAAAATTATTAGTAAGTCGCAATTATGTAGAATATGAATTTCTTTGTAAGTTAATTAAGATAAATATAATTAAATGTCACGTATTATAATCATACACGTGTCACAACTGTAGCGCATGTTTGATCTTACATAGTACAAGATAAATATAATTAAGTGCTATGTTACAATTATGAAACAAGTTATGTTTTACATGGTGCAACAGTACTGACAATCCAATTAAAATTCTATACACAATGATGCAATCAAAATTGAAGGTATAAAAGTCTTTTAAATATTTAAAAATTGAATCAGATATCCAAAATCTTATATTTACATAAAAAATGCATATATACGCTCAGCTAAAAGCGCAATGCTCAATTTAAAATTACATGATCATTTCACAGTTTCATTAATTGTATTTTTTAATTTTTTACACCATTCCCTAAATTACTATATAAATTATCAATAAAACAAAGCAAAAAAGAAGGGTCAAGTTCTTATCTGTCGGAAGACATTGACATATGGATATGAGCACACCTTCGTTCTCTGCTGCGTCTTCCATTCACTTGCATTCTATTCAATGGTCTCCATTACCATCCATTGGAGCCAACATACGCACCACTATTTTGCCATACACAAAAAATGGGAAACCCCGAAGAAGAAGAAGAAGCTTTTGCATTGTTTTCGCAGTCTCTCTTCCTTCAACCAAACATATCTGGAGAAGAAGTACAACCACATCGTCGACGTCCCACCAATCATTTCATCGAAAACAGCAGGTTGTGTACTTGGATCACAGCGTCGACATGGACGAGCTGTTATTATCGATTAGGCAGACCGCGAACGAACAAGAACTGTTCGCTCTGATGTCGCCGTACAAGGGTCGGCAACTTTCTATACGGTTCATGGTCACACTTCTCTCTCGCGAATTGGACTGGAAACGGTCGATCGCGTTGCTCGATTGGATCAACGAGGAGGCCCTGTATGCTCCTTCTGTGTTCGCTTACAATGTTGTTATACGTAATGTGCTTCGTGCGAAGCAGTGGCTGCTCGCACATGGGCTGTTCGACGAAATGCGCCAACGAGCTCTTTCCCCAGATAGGTACACTTATTCGACACTTATAACGCATTTTGGTAAGGAGGGTATGTTTGATGATGCCCTGTCTTGGCTTCAAAAGATGGAGCAAGACCATGTGACTGGTGACCTCGTTTTGTATAGCAATCTAATAGAATTGTCTCGTAAACTATGTGATTACTCCAAGGCAATATCAATTTTTTCGAGATTAAAGGCATCTGGTATTTCGCCTGACCTTGTTGCTTATAACTCGATGATTAATGTGTTTGGGAAAGCTAAGCTTCTCCGAGAAGCCCATTTACTTCTCCAAGAGATGAGGTCAGTTGGTGTTATGCCTGATACAGTTAGCTATTCAACGCTTCTGAGCATGTATATTGAAAACCAGAAGTTTGTTAAAGCACTCTCAGTGTTCTCTGAAATGAAAGAGGTGAAGTGTCCTCTTGATCTTACAACGTGCAATATTATGATTGATGTGTACGGGCAGCTTGATATGGCCAAGGATGCTGATAGGCTCTTCTGGAGCATGAGGAAGATGGGAATTGAGCCGAATGTTGTTAGTTACAATACACTTTTGAAGGTGTACGGTGAGGCTGAGCTTTTTGGGGAAGCCATACATCTGTTTAGGTTGATGCAGAGGAAGGATATTGAGCAAAATGTCGTTACTTATAACACTATGATTAAGATTTATGGGAAATCTCTTGAGCATGAAAAGGCTAATAATCTTGTCCAAGAGATGCAGAGTAGGGGGATTGAACCAAATGCCATTACATATTCAACCATAATATCGATATGGAGTAAGGTTGGGAAATTAGATCGGGCAGCAATGCTGTTTCAGAAGCTGAGGAACTCTGGAGTTGAGATTGACCATGTTCTTTATCAGACTATGATTGTTGCCTACGAGCGGGCAGGTCTAGTTGCACATGCTAAACGCCTGCTTCATGAGCTTAAGCACCCAGACAACATACACAGGGAGACTGCCATCACAATTCTTGCTAGAGCCGGACGTATAGAAGAGGCCACGTGGGTATTCCGACAGGCTTTTGATGTTGGGGAAGTCAAAGATATATCTGTATTTAGTTGCATGATTCATCTTTTTTCAAGGAACAGAAAGCACATGAATGTCATTGAGGTGTTTGACAAGATGAGAGCAGCAGGGTATTTTCCTGATTCTAACATGATTGCTCTTGTTCTTAATGCTTATGGAAAGTTACAGGAGTTTGAGAAAGCAGATGCAGTATATAGGGAGATGCAAGAAGAGGGTTGTGTCTTTCCAGCTGAAGTTCACTTCCAGATGTTAAGTCTCTATGGTGCAAGTGGGGCTTTTGACATGGTAGAGTCGCTGTTTGAGAGATTGGACTCTGATCCCAACGTTAACAGGAAGGAGCTGCTTCTTGTTGTTGCCAGTGTTTACGAAAAAGCCAATAGACTCAATAATGCATCTAGAATCATCAATCAGATGGGTGATAATAGAATTTTGAAATGCTGACTACCTTCAGGTTAGAAGTCTGAATTGGTCATTGTGTCAGGTGTAGCTACTCCAATTGCTGTAAATTGTAAATTTTCTTGGCTCATTCCTCTGTAGATATTGTTTTCTCTCAAAATAATTTTATAATATTGTCTTTCAAGAAACAGGTCAGATGATTGTAAAGTACATGCTGAGCGTTGTTGTTGGAATGTTGCTAGGCCTACTTCTGAAGTTTGCTTTCACCCATGAGCAAATTATCTTATCAATTTTTTACACCATATCGTACAAAACCTAGTCGCTGAAACAAAACCGCCAATGGCCCATAGAACTGTATGAAATGAATAAAGAAAATGAGTTAAGGCACTTAAAGTAGCAGCTCAGTGGATTGTTGGATTGATGGAGATCTAAAAATGAATTAAACAAGTAGGTTACCTTCCCTCATTCGGAAACTTGATTAGGTACCTATATATATGTATTCGTATGGGAGAAGGTGAAGCATCACCCACATCAGCCATGGGAGGCACGCTTAACTTAATTTCACCTTTATATATATGTTTATGTTCAACTTGACTTTTTTCTTTTATGAACATGGTCTGAAGCCGAGGGGTAGAACTGAGGATCATAAGAGATCCTGCATGTTATGCTTACATGCTGGGAGCCATAGATTGGAAGTTCCAAACTCTTTTGTTGCCAAAATAATGTTCCTCTTTCAGATTCATGTTTCATGCTCTAATGTTACTGGTTTGACTGAAATTGTGCAGATGTACACGTCATCTAGCGTGCTTCACTTCTTCCAATAAATACAGTTTACTGATGGAAGGCTTGCAAATGCAGTTATGTTCAGTGTTAATTGGAGATTTTTCCATGGCTTATGATCTGTGATGGGTTTGTGAATAGATACTTCAACTGATTGGTGTTCATTATAAAGATTGCGATGATAAGGTGGTGTGGGGAATAATTGAGTTAGAACCTACTTTTGAATGGTTTTATCTCAAAGTCTTGATGCCTAAATTGGAAGGCAACTTGACATTACGTACCAATTGAAAATTTTGAGGGCCAGAATAGTTAAATTTTTATTTGACGTTGACTTGTTACGGGATTTTAAGGAATTTGGTTCTTGATAATCTCTGATTACAGCATTTCTTTTGTTAATTAGAGTTTCAGGAATAAGTGGTGGTAGAGTTTAAGTTATAATTTAAATTTCGCGTTGGGTGTTTATATTGATATTTAAGGAGGAATGTTCCTTCAGTGCATCCCAGAACGATCTGTGGCTTGTGTGAAAGGGCTCTCTGGCTGATGTTGATTCAGCACTGGCATTACTAAAGAAGAATGGAGGCAACATCAATTCCAGAAACATTTTGGTCTTCCTCCTCTTCACATTGCAACTTGGAGAAATCTTATACCTATCGTTAAGTGACTACTTGCAGCTGGCACAAACCCTAATGCCAGGGTGTGTTATTTTTTTGACTTCTCAGCTCCTCTCTCTATATATATTTTTCTCCTCGTGCTTGCTGTCAGTGTTGTTATTTATCCACAATGCCACCATATTTTGGGGTAAGTTGAAGGTGTACTTCGTAGTTTTACTTCTGCTAGCTAAACTGCTGATGGCAAGTAGTTGGATTGTTGAATCTAGTGTCTTAGGTCGTTGGTTGATTGTGTTATAAAATAGTTGTTTTAAAAATATATATATACATTTTCCATTGTTCTGAGCATTTGTTAGGTTCTTGATTTTGTTGTGTAAATGATGAAATGCTGTCATAACTCATATTTATTGATGATGATGAAAATTTGTACCTTTTATCCAAATCGTGATCCGTTTGAAATAATGTGATTCTGTTTTTGATTCACCAGAAGTGTTGCGGTTCTGTTCACTGAGACACCGGTGTGGTGTCTGTCAAAAAATTTTCGACGATCAAGTTTGTATATTGGGAATATAATTCAATAGAGTAACAACAAGATAAGAGAATTGCGTACTTGTAACGTGTTTTTATCTCATATTTATAGAGAATAATCTAATGACTTTAATGATGAGGTTGAATAGGAAATCTTCCCTGATTTACTAGAACTTCTTGATTTGGATAAGGAAAGCATGAGATTCGTATCACTTCGAGAACTCCTTGCTAGTTGGGATGATTTTGAACCAACAACTTAGGCGCGGATCTCCAGATTGTGATCACAAAAGCCTTGTACCCGCATTTATGCTTAGCTCGGCAACTAGTGGCGTAGGCTATGGAGCTTGGCCTAAGTTGGTCCGAACTCCACAGCTTGGAAGGTCAACTCGCCCTTCTTTGGGGACTTTCTGTGATATCATCAAAGGATATTTATTTAATTTTAATCAAGTTCAGATATCCACTCCATCAGTTGCTCCCGATTCCCTAGATTCCCAGCGAACCTAAGGGAATCTAATGATTGAAGCGTTTGTCAGGCCATGCATGTATTTAATGTGCGTCATTCATCATTATAATGCCAACATGCGGTGCAGTCGGCCTTTTACTTCGTCGTCACGTGTCGATACCAGATACGGTCTACCTCCGATTATGACTTTTGCATATCTAATGTTTTCCGTGTGGCGTGATTTGGTCCGTGAATTTCAAAAGTTTTTTGCTTATTTATTAACATCCTTTGCCTCTCTTTTTCTTTTCTGTTTCTTACTCAAATCATTGTGCCTTTTTTGCTCCCAAGGTTTTTTGCAAAAATATTTTGTTATCTTCTTGGTGCTCTGTCTTTGCTCCTCATCCTCTCTATTTTCGTTCTCGCTTCGTGTCCCCTCTTTATGCCTTGGTTATTCTTCTAGCTCTACAGTATTATTGGAGAGAAGACAAGCTTCGCTTTCCTGTAGGTTTAACATCTAGTCCTAGATTCCTCAAGGTTGTTTTCGGCCTATTGCTCCTTGAATACTATTTTATCAAACTCCAATCCCTTACCTCTTTAGGTAGTATGCCTCCAAGTCGTAGGTTGATCCTTCGGGATGAGAGCGATGAATCTCCCTTTGATAATCCTTCTCTAAGGAGGCCCGCTGCCCTTAGTTCTTCTCCTATTCAAGGCCTTGAGTCCTCTATGGGCAATCATGATTCTCACCCCTGAGGGGACATCTACGTCAGGTGGGGGAGATCTTGACCTCGCTATGCTGGGATTTATTCAGTGATCGATAAGCCTAAGCTTAAGAAGATCCAAAAGGTTTTTCAACCCCCAAAGCAAATGTCTTATTGGTGGCCTGCTCATAAAAACTTGGCCTATACACCAACAACTCTCAGAGTCGTCACCGTGTACACGGTCGCTTTATCAAGTGGGCTTGATTTCCTCTAGCACACCCAATCAAGGAGGTGCTGGCTTAAGTTAACCTGAACCCGACCCAGCTTACGCCAAATAGATGGAAGATCCTGGTCGATTGTACCATAATTAGAAGGCCACCACTAGTGAGCATATCGTGGCAGACGAATTCCTCCATTGCTACAGGGTCATTGAGGTAGGCCAGGGCTAGTATTACTTTTCAGCTTGAGCTAAAGAGTTCAATATAGTGCTCGGCTATCCGTTCTTTGTAAAGCATTGGAAGGATCACTTCTTTTTCCTACTCGGCAAAAGTTGGGAGTTCTGTCTGTGGGACATAAAAGATGATAAGACTATCCACTGCCCTTTGGCCCGGGGTTGACCAAGCGGAAGAGGGTATGCTATTTGTCTAAGCCAAGGCTTAGCTCGGCCACACTCTTTTTTTCTTCCTCTTAGTCAATACAGTCGTGACCTCGTATCATTACCTTGTTTAGCCAAAGCTCGACCTGCAGTGTCTGAAGAGCAGTGAGAGCGGATAAAACTCGCCATAAACTACTTTGACCGCCATTTTAGCGTTTTAGTAACTGTGGAAAGTCTGGCTGAGCTGAGCTTGGAGACTCTTGAGATTGAACGTGAAAGGAGTTGGCCTTTTATCGTTTTTTTTTTTTTTTTTTAGTCTTTTGATATACTATTGACGTGTTTCTATGCATGATTGCAAATATCGACATAGCTGTTGTTGATTCACTTGGTCTGCTAAAGAAATGAAATTCAAAAAAGAGATATAAGGGGTCGGCCAAGAAGTCCTCTGGAGCCAAGCTGAGGCCCTTAAAAAAGAGGGTCAAAGTGGTCAACTTGGGCCCTCCTAGGGAGAGCTCACCCATACCGACCTAACAAACCAAGATCCTATCTCAGCTCTGATCTAAGAGCATTTTTTTGATGTTTTGTCTTCTGATCTCCACTCCCATTCATAATGCCACCTGCTCTTCTGATCTCCACAATAGCCAAGTTGAGGTCAAGACAATCCCAGCTTCTTCATTGGGGCTGAACAAGCCACCTAATCTTATAGATGACTCTGCGTTGGCCATCAAGAGGATGGAAGGCATCATTGCCCTTGTAGATTTGGCTTGAACTCGCGAGGTATCTGCCACCAGGCTAGCCAAAAACATCACCCATGACCTTACAAGGGTACTGGTAGTTGTCATCAAGTTTTTCTCCTTTTCTTTTTCTCTTTCTCTTTTCTTTTTCATTTATTACCATTGCTTTTCAGATCATGCTTTGGTCTTTTGATCTTTCTACCCGCCACCTTGAGAAGAGCCGGGCCTTCAATCAAGAGTGCAAGAAGCTAGGGTTGTAGTTATTAAGCGGGACCAAGATTTTGTGGCCAAATATGAAGCCCTTCAAAGCTCCAATACCTTATCTTCAGCTCTGAGCGCTACAATGAACTTGAAAAATCTCAACAATCAAAGGGTTGAAATACTGGGTAAATAGTAGAGGTGCTCAAGGATCAAGTGGAAGAGCAAAAAACCAAAGCTTTTGAGGATTTCAAGGAGAGTGATGAAGCTCAGGACTAACTAGCTGAGGCTTTTGAGGATGGGTTTGAAGATGCAAAAAAAGAAGTCCTCAAGCTCCACCCTGAACTCAACCTATCCAAAGTCATATTGGTTGGCGGAGCTGCTTTATCTCTAGTACTTGAAAAGGAGAATGGAGACAAGGGCAAAGTAATTGAAGTTCAATCTGAGCATGCTCAATCTGATGATGCCCAAGGTTGATCACTCTCCTTTATTCTTCCTACTTCTGTCCTTCTTGTAAAAATTTTCTTATATGTATATCGTTTTTAATTTTACTTTTGTAATTTTGACTTGTCTTTGAACTTTAATGACAATCAGTTCTATCCTTTTTTGGTTTTGTATCAAATGCAAACTCTTAGTCCGAATTAGCCAAATTACTTGTGTTTAATTAAGGCTCGGTTATACCTTTTGGTATGATGAACTTTAACGAGTCCCTTATGCGTCATTAATATAGTGGACTGCTCCCAATTTGACTTCCCGGTTGGCCATCTAGATGTCTGATCATTTATTCCGCTTTCTTTGATTCTGTTAGAGAAGGTTGTTCTTTACTCCGGTTGACTATTATTTGTTTGACTCATCTTCTGAGCCATTGATCTGCCCCTTAGGCTCTTTCGGCCTAGCGGTCGATTTTTCCAATCAATCAGTCTCTCTCGTACTAACCGAGCATCAAGCTGTCCCTTAGGTTCTTTTGGCATAACGAGCAGTTTTCTCGTCCGTTGATCTCTCTTGGACCGACTGAGCGATCGATCCACTCTTTAGGCTCTCTTGGTCTAGTGGGCAGTTTTCTTCCGTCGGTTGATCAGTCTCTGACTGACCGAACTATTGATCTACCCTTAGGCTCCCTTGACCTAGTAGGTAGTTTTCTGACGGTTGTAGGTGCAGACCTCGTATGAAAAGAGACAACAACCTATGTTGGAACACTTCTTATGAAAATCTTATTAAATATCCAAAAATAAAATTTCAATTTAAAAAGAAAAAGCTCACAATTGGTTTAAGCATAATAAAACTTTAAATGCTCCCCATACCACGGATGAGGTAAAGCTTTTCCATTGAAAACTCTGAACTAGTAAGCTCCTTTCCTCGTGTAGGAAGATACGACGTAGGGCCCTTCCTAATTCAATTCGAGCTTTCCTTCTTGAGCATCTCGTGTTAATTGGTTTACCATTTTAAGGACCAAGTCTCCAACCTTAAATTCTTTTGGCCTGACCTTTCTGTTATGATACTACTTCATTCTCTGCTGATAAGCTGCTACTTGAGCAGCAGCTTGTAGCCTTTTTCTCTTCCAATAGATCTAAGTCGACCTTTAATGTCTCCTCGTTTGCTTCTGGATCATGAGCTCGACCTTCAGTTTGGGCAAACCAATCTCAAATGGGATAATTGTTTTTGTGTCAAAGGCAAAAGAGAATGGGGTGTGTTCAGTAAGAGTCCGCTCAGTTGTCCTATAAGCTCACAATATGCTCAATAGCTCATCTGCTCACAGTCCTTTCACTTTCTCAAATTTGGTTTTGATGATCTTTAAGAGAGATCTATTAGTTACTTCCACTTGCCCATTGGCTTGGAGATGCTCAGGAGATGAGTAGTGATGGTTAATGCTGAGCTACTCACAAAGCTGATTGAATTATCGCCCTTCAAACTGCTTTCCGCTATCCGTCACCACCACCTTTAGAATTCTAAACCTATAAAAAATTGCTTACCATAAGAATTTTCCCATATTCTACTCCGTTATGTTTGGCAGAGCCTCAGCTTTGACCCACCTACCTGAAATAGTCAATAGCTACCACAGCGAATTTTCTCTAACCTTTGCCCAAGGGGAAAGGACCAACAATGTCAATTTCCCATTGAGCGAAAGGCCAAGGGCTCTAAATTGGGTTAGCTCCTGGGTCAGTAGCCTAGGAATGTTTGCAAATCTCTGACACGTATCACATCTTTTGACCAGATTCTAGGCATCTCTTTCAATAGTGGGCCAATAGTATGCAGCTCGTAAAACTTTCTTAGCCAGCATCTTCCAACCTGAATGATTCCGGCAAACCCCTTCATGAATCTCTCTTAGGATATGGTCTACCTCTTCTTCATTTGCACAAAGGAGTAGTGGCATGGTGTGGTCCAGCCTATAAAGTAGGCCATCAATCAGCACGTACTTCACAACTTGCTATAATATGCTTCTTCTTTTATTCTGGTTTTCAAGGAGAACCCCTTTATCCAAATATTCCTTGATCGGCCTCGCCCAAATAGCCTTGACCTCGATCTATTGCACTTCTGGCATTCGGATGCTCAGGGAATGAAGTATCTCCAATGGCACATTAGGGTCTTGCTCTTTTGAGGAAGCTATTCTGGCGAGTTGATCTGCTTCTTCGTTGGCCGAACTAGGGACCCTCTCTAATCTAACTCACACCCAACCTTTAGCTTGAACTTCTGAGAACTATTCTTCACACAAGGAGAATAGCCAGGATGATAGACAGAACCATTAATCAATAGATGTGTCTGTCCAACTGATACTGAAGTAGCCCTCTTTGCACCATGTAACCGAGTTGCATTACAACCGGTGGCTCATCCTTTTTTCCCTTTTCGTCCCACATATAGATTTCTCCTGTAGCAGTAACTGCAGCAGTCCAATACTTCCTGGTGGAAAGACCCACTATTTTTCTGCCACACAATGTATATAGCTGCAAAAAAAAAAGAGAACAAACAAGATTATAACAAGTTTCAATAATATATGACCTCGAAAGACATAAGGTTCAATAAAATAAAACCTGTTGACAATGAAGATCAGGATCAGAAGAACCGCAATAAAACAATGCACCGTCATTTGTGAGACCCAACTAGGTACCATCCCTGCTGCTATGGCAATCACATGAAGCCCTTCCTTACGATGGAACTTCAATAGAGTATTCCCACATATTTTCAAATTTCTAGTAATGACTACAGGTCTTGGGATAACGAGTCGGTGACCCCCAAGTAAAAACCTGACAGCTGTGAACAATTATTGTTACAGAGTGAATAGCAGTAGTGAAAACACTATTAATATTACGAATAATTGGCAGTGTAATTCTGCTTATATGTACCTCTCCATCAGCTCCCAAAATGTGAAATTTTGCTGCTGAAACTCCAATAAAATGTTTTCCTTTCAAGTATTCAATGACTTGTGGAGTGTAGTTTGAGGCTGAGCTTGAGGTGCCATAACCAAACTGACCCTCTTTATTGCCTCCCCATGTGAAAGCCTCGCCAACTCGGACACTACAGTGGTCTGTCTGTTTGCTGCAGCAACAACAATTATTTTTGATCTTAGCAAACTTACTCTCCGTTGTATGAGTTGCGTATCCACAGAAGTGTAGCCTAGCTGACCCTCTGTACATAATTGGAATAAGTTGACACTTTTTAATCATAAGAATACTAAGAAAATGTTTTGAGTATTATAAATTCTGGCACAATATTTGATGACTGGATAAAAATATCGTTTCACTTCCCACTTAATTTTTCATATCGAATGAGATTAAAAAAATTTTAAAAAGCAAAAAAATACAAAAAAGAAAAGCAATACATGTAACTATTCTGTTTTCTTCACCTCCAATAAAGAATATGTAAGTGATTGTAGAGTTCCGTGATATGTAATGTTCCTGACATTTAAGTTAATTTGAAAGGAATTCAAAATGCATAGATGGTGAAACAATTTTACCTCCATTGGAAACCCAAGTGAACACTTCACCACCCTCTGTTGCAACAATAGTGTGCTGTTTATCTGCTACAATAGACAACCCAGCGGGCCCCTAAACCAGAAGTAACCGATCAGGGAGTGATAACTGTAACTTGACCACTACAAGAAAGAATGACATGAAGACCATTCGATTTATGACTTCCAACTTGTCCCCGACTACAGGGTAGGCAAAAAGATTTTCAAACTTCTTAAAAGTTGGAAAGTAAAGAAATGGCGCAACCCAATGTTCAATGCAATGTTTGGAGAAGGTAAATGAAACATAAATTTAGAATTATAATCAAATCTTAAATTTCACGCCCATATGCCAGCAAAATATTACAAGAAATCCTTCACTGTGAATATCGAAGTCAAGATGTCCAAGGCGGCCATCCTTTCCAAATCCCCAAGTGTAGACTTCACCACAAGCACTAACTGCAACACTATGGAAATTTGCAGAAGAAATTGCTTTGATAAACAAACCATGAAGTGAATCTACTTTGCGTGGTAACTTCTGAATGTGAGCATTCCTTGTTCCAAGTTGATGGTTCACACCAATTCCCAACACCTATAGCTACGGAAAAAACAACGAAACATGTAGGTTATCCAGAACAAAGGTAGCACTGCAGTAGCCACAATCCTCAGAAGTAAATTACTGAAAAAAAGTGAAGAATGCCTGAATTATCTCTATTACCCAAAGCCTAACATACAGGACTAGAGAGGAGATCAACAGGTGTTCGGACTTAAAAGTCCTCCATCGTGCATGAAGTGCCAGCTTGAAAAAGGATACTTGCCACCGCAAGTCTAAAATACAGAGCTCTGTGAAGGTTACTACATCCTGATTCTCCATCCTGAAGGAAATGTACAAAGATCATTGAAGAGAAAATCAACCAAGTTCCAATCAATTAAGCCTTGATAGAAAGATATCAACCAGAACTCGTATTCATTCCTTAAACCGCCAACATTAATGTCTATCATGTGATGTCATGTCGCATTTGCATCAAATTAATTTCTCATATCTACCCTTTAGATTCTCTTCCCTATAGCTGTTTTCTTTGTTTTCCTTTCCCTTTTTCTTTTCAACACTCTTGACTATGCAAGCTTTTGGTTGTAGAATTACATTAACTACACCAGTTTGAAGGTGCTGTAATATTTAAAATAAATCTGTATATGAATTTAGAAACATCAAAAATATATATTCAATAATACGGAAGCATATCCATTTGTTCCATGATCCTTGAATGCAAAAGGAAGAGATCTTCGAGTTTAAGATGAACTTTGGTGGCTATAGATCTTCATGTCTATGCCCTAGGTCTATATGACGGAATTTCTACGGGCATATTCTGTCTGTCAAGAGTAGAGAAGGACCTAGCCATATATATATAGGGTAAATCCTAACCTCGCTGGACCCTCCCATAAAAGGCCTACAATGGGTTCTTTAGACCCACACTATTAACCGTTCAACCACATAATTAATATTGTGATAGGTGTATGATTAAACTTGAAAAGTGCAATACTTAGTACCAATTCTTCTTGCTTTTGAATAGTATTTCTTATTATTTTATGTGTTTTGATATGATTTTAGTGTTACTCATTGAAACTCATCTCTTATTGCAGAAAAGGAAACAAAAAGCTAGGAAAACACCGGGAATAATCATAAAGGAGATCAAGGATTAGACGAGGAGCTGAAGAAGGACAAAATGAGCAATCCGAAACTGGTATTTCGACATAGTCCGGACGGCAACTCCCAGTACGCCAAGCCCCCAAAAGGTTGAAATAGAAGAGTGGCTACTGACTTCTGGCGTCCAAACATGGCGCTCCCGAGGTTCTGTTTTTAGGATTTTTCTAGGCTTCTCTATAAATACCTAAATTATATTGAACTTTTATACAGCCGCTCACAGATTCTAGGTTTAGTTTTCTAAGAGTTTTTCCATAGTTTTGAGAGAGTTTTCAATTATTCTGTAATGAAGTTTAGATTTACGTTGGTACTATGCAGTTGTTTTTCAAAGCTACTTTGTTGATTTAATTCTAATGGAGTTTGCTTTCTTAACTCTCTTTTATATTTTTTGTTTTGCTTTTATTTATATCATGTAAGTGTATATTCTTACTTGATTCAACCAATCAATGATAGATGGATCCTTATTTGAATGGTAGATGTGATTGAATCAATGCATGCAACGTAAAACTTGTATGCTATAGATTCTTGTTTTCCTAAATTGATTTTACACATCTCAAAACCTTCGAAAACATACGTAGCTGATCATATTTTTTTGAAATCCTTGTTACCTACAAATGATTAATATTTTCTTAATATTTTGAAGTGTAAAGATCAGATCTAGGGTTTTCCAAATTTTCTTATTCTTTTGTTTCGCAAAACTTTCGAAAACAAGCAACCTCGACCATGTTTCATAGAAATCACTATTAACGTTCACGAGATTAAAACTTTCTTTTATTTTTTGAAAACTTGTGACCTCGATCGTATTTGGTTGAAATCACTAAAGACGTTTGCTTGATTATAACTTTCTTCATACTTTGAAAACATTGAAAAGAAATCTGGAATGAATGTGATAATGATGACACCTTTATTATCACATCTAGCATGAGAGTAAGGTATTCACCCGGATTTTTAGATTGCATCAAGTTGTTTTTTATTCATTTAAAACTTTTCTTTTAATTGTTTTTCATTTAAGCTACTTGAAATTTTACAACTTTTCATATCCAAGTTAAAATTAATTTGAGCACTTGCTTTTAGGTTAATTTAATTAATTGTTATTCTTTAAATTTATTATTTAGTAGTGATAATCAAAATCGCATCAAAAACAAAATTCATTTTACCATTTATTGTCTTAATAGAAGAGCAGTAGATTAGAATAACTTAATAACCTTAAGTTTCAACATAATTCCCTATAGACCAGATAAAACTACACCGTATACCCTTATATTTGGGGATTGATTTTAACTTCACATTTACGAGACGGTCAAGTTTTTGGCACTATTGTCGGGGAATTTAGTTTTGATTCTTTAGGGTAACTCTAGGTTATTCCTCTTCTGTAATTCAAAAAAAAAAAAAAACTTTCCTTCTTCCTTCTAGTGTTTGGATGCTATCCAAATGCCAAAATCCAATTAACTCTTTCCTTTAGTTTATGAGTGCTTGGGAATGAGAAGACTCAGACAGACTTGGGTGTTTCGATTTCATGAACTATCCTCTTTCATCTTCTGACATAATAGCAAATTTTTCTTCAACTTCTTCATCATCCACCACACTAGAAAATAGAGGGTAGAGCTACTGGAGTAGATGGAGTAATTCCAAGAGTCAACAATTGACAAGCTCGAGCCACACCTTTAAGATTGAGAGATCAGGTGCAACAATAAAGACAAACACCGGAGTCTTGCATTGTTTGGCTAAAAAATCTAAGAGCTTTCCATTTCAAAGATGGAGTGATTCAACTTTTACCTTCCTTTTATGGGTTAGACTCTGAAAATCCATATGAACATTTGAAACAATTTTGAAATATTTACACTATTCTTAGAGATCCAGGATGCCCTCTAGATCTTGCCTTGTTAAAACTTTTTCCATTCTCATTACATGAAAGGCATCTAGATGGTTCGAATTCTTAAAGCCAAACTCCATACGCACTTGGGATGAAATGGAGGCGAAGTTTTTGAAAAAATTCTTCCCACCTCATAGAACTGATGTTATTCTGCATCAAATTTCAAATTTTTCATTACTATCTAATGAAATTTTCTATTAGTGTTGGGAAAGATATAATGCTCTACTTTATCCTTATCCACACCATGGTTTAGAGTTGTGGCGAATCACTAGTCAGTTCTATAATAGTTTGTAGAAATGATGTGCAATGGAAGGTTGTGTGATGATAAAATAGCAGAAAAAGCGTATGAATACTTTGATTTCCTAGTAAGGAATGCTCAAACATAGGAAGCTTCTGGAACTTAACTAGTTGGGATAGTAACTAACAACAATAAGGTAGTGCATCAGCTTTCTGAAGCTGATGATTTGAAAGCTAAGTTAGCTACTCTATCCCGAGAAATTAAAATGTTGAAAATAAAAAAAAAAAAGCTCCAATCATTTAAGAACCAGTTACGGCTGTCTATTGCGTAGCATACGATAGCCAAGCTCACAAAATCGATGATTGTCCCATGATGCCAGCATGTAGAGATCTTATTCTTAAATAGACTACTGAACTTCCAATCCATGCAGTCAATCTATTTCATTAACCTTTTCAAGGAAACCCATACGCTGATAAAGTTGATCAGAATTGAAGGGGAAATTCTAATTTGAACTGGAGGAATAATGGACCACCAGTTGTTGGGGAACACGGAAAACCCCAATATCACGACTGTAGTGTATACAAGTAATACCAAAAAAATTTACCGATCTAATCTACGAGTATAAGATCATACCTTTGAGATTTCTCTAGTTTGATTTTGGAAAATCCAAACTTTGGGCATTTGATGACTTCAATTCGACTGCTCAATCTCAACCTTTAACCTTCTTTCGTATTCCAAAAAATACTTTGTTCTCTCTCACAAGATGGTAGAATCTCCAACAATCTCTAAGGTTTCTTATTTTTCTTTTTAGAAATTGTTAACCCTAGTTGCCAATAGATAGGGTATTTCTAGTGTTACAACAGGGACTAATAGACAAATATGAAAAGATTTCCCACATAATCAAATCTCCTAATCCTATTCGAATTATGATTTAATTACATAAATTATAATTCTTTCCACTAAAAAATTATAATTGCACTCCTAATCATATTTAGAATTATATTTTTGAACGTTTAATATTAAATACTTATTATCTCCCCATGTTAAGATTTAAAATATCCACCAATTAAATTTAATTACTAAAAATTTAATTTAATTGATTTCTTACTTTCCTTGAGATCTTTCCACTTAACTTAGTTCACGTATGGAATTCAAAATCCACATACAAGATTTGATATAATCAAAACTTATAAGCTTTCTCAAGGGGATATCATCAAACCAATTTATCAAGATGTGAATTCCTTCAACTACTAATATTCATTATATATATATAATGTCATTACATAACTCACTGAGCTTATTGACTCGTATAGAATCTCACTAGTTGTGTAATCAAAACAGTAATCACCATATAAACGCGTTTAAAATTAGAATTTGGATTAAGAGCATAAGTAATCATAATAAGCATGAGGTTTAAATTATTTTATGAAGTCAGTACAAAATAATTACCTCAACTAGGTCCAATTTAATACATACAAAGTGCACTAGCACAAACAATTGGAATTAAACCATTCCCCATAGTCAAGATAGACCTACTAAAAAACTATGCTATAGTTCCACTGATGGTGTGTCTAATTCCATCTAAAACTGTGAATAATAGACTTGTATTCCAAAAGAACTGATGATCTAGTCTTCTATGCGTAAGCCGTACTTTACACACTAGATCAAATACTCCTTGTGAATAGTAGACACATGCACAAATATAATAAATGGCATTCATGGTTAAAAATGAATTCTCATTAAAATGAAATGAAAAATAACATGAAGTACGTCTTTTAGTCTCTGTCTCTATCACCAATAGCTTAGTGTTATTATGTTGTACACCCACCTCTAGTACCTTAAGCCCCATTTCTATATCCTAGACCACTATTATGTTGGGTAATGGTCTGTTCTCATGCTTCTTTAACTCTTTTTGAAACTCTTCTATTGTGGCTTTAGAAATCCTGAGGGTCATCTTCAATATCGATCTGCATAGTGTCGTAATCCATCTTTACTTCGAAATCATAGTCATTAGCTACTGGAACATGTCCATCAAGATGAGAGAAGGTCTTGGGGCCAGGATTCCTATAACAAAAAGAGGTAAAATGGAAATAAATTTGAAGCAGATGCATTCATAGAAATTTAGCATAGATCAGCACAGAAATGGATAATTCTCAATTTCGTTTCATCCTTTTGATCATAGATAGCCATCACATAGATAATAGTCCTTGCAGTTGTTCAAAATACTTTAATACACCGAAATCCTGGAAATAATCATCATTAATATAGAATCTGATATTCAAGATAAAAACCAAAGACTACCAACTCTTATTCTGCATAGATTACGATAGGCTGATCATCAAATCTCACTTTATCTTCTAGTGGAGACTCGAAGGAATAGCTCCCGTACCGCGTATCCAAGGTCTTCTGATAAGTAGATTATAAGTAACAGGTATGTTCAACACCTGAAATTCAACTGTACTAGCCCAATCTGCACTGTCAAGTCAACTTCTCCCAAGGAATCACTTTTAGTTCCACCAAAACCTCTGGTCAATACTCCAGAGCTATGCAACTGTTCTTCTTGTATTCCCAACCTTTTATATGTTGTCAAAGGGCACACATTCAATGTTGAGCCATTATCAATCAGTACTCTAGAAACTATGAGTCTTTTAGTTTTGACTCCAATGTGAAGTGGTCTCGTATGACCTTTACGTCATTCCAGTATTTTATCATCAGTGAAGGTAATTGCCTCGGTTACAATAATATTTCCTATCATTTCCCCCAAAAGTTCTAGTTCAATTTCTCTTGGCATATGAGCCTGCTTCAGCAAATCAATAATAGTATTTCTATGCTCCCTAGAAGAGATCAACAATTCGAGTAGAGAAATCTGTGTCAGTAGCCTTCTTAACTAATCTAGAATGTCATAGTTACTTTTTTTAGTATCTTCATCAATTCAATTGCTTTTTTTGGTGTGGCTCTTAGAATTTTTTTTTCTCTTTTCTTGAGTACATATGCAAGTCCTGACCGGGTAATAAGAACTATCTCTACGGTAGGTTCTTTAGCAGAAGAATTATGCGTTAGAGGATAATTCCAAGGAATAGCCTTGTTATCTTTCACTGTCAATTATTGTATCAATGGAAGAACCACTGAAGGAGTTGAAGTCTTACTGGACTAGGAGAAGACGGAAAAAAAGTAGTGTAAAAAGGCTCTAACTCCTTTGATACTTTAACATCAAAAACTCCTAAGAAAACAGATTTAGCTCTAATGATCATTTGTGGAGGAGTAAAGATTAGCCTGTTGATGTGGTAACCTTGGTAAAGTATGAACTCTCGTTATAGCCTTCCCTAGCAGAGTAAATCTCACTTTGGGAATGGGACATACTACCGGTTGTTCCTTGAATGATGAAGTTTTGGGATTGGACAGCTTCTTATAAACATCGGCCATGGCAATGACTAATCCCTTGGAGGAAACCCTTCATTCTTCCTTATGAGTAATTCATGCATGAGAATCTTATAGCCAACAAATTCAATCACGTTAACATCCCCAAAGGATGAAATTGACGACTCTATGATATTACTCTGGCTCTACAACGAATTGGTCTTGGAGAATCATGAGGGTTGTATGAAATTTCTAGTTCTTTACCCTTGTTAGATGAAAATCGATTACTTTGAGCCAATCTTGTTGAGTATAATGGTAGGATCCAGGGGTTATATCTTTCTGACACAATCACCTGAGGGGTCAGAATAAAAGTACAGGTTGCGGGAGTATGTGTAATGATAACTCTTTGGGATGAAACAACAGTAGAATTAAGAGGTGGTGCAAAACTAGATTGGACATGGGTAGATGTGTGGCTAAAGGACACAAATCTAAGAAGGGATATAAGATCTTATGATAATCTTAGAGGATGTACAGGAAAGCTCGGGGTGTAAGCTGGTGAATCGGGTGAGTAAGGAGTATACCATGGTGAAAGCAGGGTGTATTCTGGTGATCTAAGTGGGTTCAATTGAGATAACTGGGATTGAGTTGAATAATGAGTGTAAGTTGGTGATAAAGGGGTATACTAAGGGTAGTTTGGATCCAAAATTGGAGGGAGAGGTGTGTATTCAGGTGATTATGGAACAGGATAGATACAGTCCTTAGACCTTCAAGATGCACGAGAACTACGGGTTAAAAGATGCTAACTTGTGAAGGTATCACTACTGAGAGTGGCAACCATATTAGAGCTATTAGGAGCTCCATCAATTCTAATTCTCACGACAATTCCTTCTCCTATCAGACAAGAGAAATCAAACGCTTCATTTTGGAAGATAGCATTTACTATTACATGATCCGGCAGCTGATTGTTGGTAAAATTAACGTGACAGAAGTCTATACTACTTTAAGCCCATTGTATATCATGTCTTAAATCTAGTGTTTTAAGATGAAACAATTTTTGTATCATGACCGGGAGATCCACCGTGATATGCATAATTCTTTGATAGGTTATAGTTCCTTGGTATGGGGGAGTTGGAGCTCTGTATGGAAGTGGTTGAATTTGCTGAGCAACCAAAAGTTGTTGAAACGCCTCAGTCCATGTGCATGAAAGCTTGAAAAGACCTTTCTAGGTCTTGGTAGGAACCTTTGTTGATTGTTGTTCCATTGTCCTTGAGCTAGGCCTTGTGGAATAGATGGTGTTGCTGAGAGAGAGAAAGAAATTGAAGACTTAGGTGGTAGAACAATTGAAACCTCTATTTTTTTTTTTTTTTGGTTAGATTTCATCCTACCATAAGCTTTCCTGGTAGTATCAATTAACTTGGAATAAGAATCAATCAATCTGCTAGACCAGATACTCTCCTCAATCATTTCTCCTTGTATGATCAACTCGGAGAACGTATACTGTAGATTTACAAACAATCTGTCAAAGTAAAGCCCTTTCAAAGTTTGTACGAATATCCGAACAAACCCCCATTGTTGGTAAAGGAAGGGTCCACTTGTGAAGCACTTTCATGCTACCTGAGGGAGCATGTCCTAAATGTCTCTTTATTTTCCTCTTTCATGGCCATCAAAGAACAGCGATTGATCACAAGCTCACAGTTGTGGTGATACAGCTTTACAAAGGCCGTTGTGAGCTCTTCCTAACTTTTGACATAGGACCTATCTAACCTTGAATATCATTAGAGGGCTAAAAAAGCTGCATTATCAGAGGATGGCTATCACTGTATCCACATAACGCTCCAGCATATAATTGGAGATGGGCAATAGGATCTCCTACCCCATTGTACTTAGGGAATTCAGGCATCTTGAACTTTTGTGGCAATTTCAGATTGGGAAGAAGTAGAGATTTTGGGAATCAGAGTTCCTAATGATGCGAGCACTAGAATAGCTTTTCAAGGCATCATCAATGTTTTTGATCTGTTGTGCTAAAACTAAGTCAACATGGGAAAATGTTACTGTAGCGGCAGGCTGATAGTACTGTGAAACTACTACCGAAAAAGAATGTGTTCAATACATTCCCAAGTTTTGGTTCAAGTAAGCTGAAAACTGTTGATGCCGAGGGAGAATGCTTGAGCTTGGATGCTACTGAAAAGACTGAAGTTGAGGAGTTGTGAAGATGAACACTTATCTGGGTTGAGTGGCTTCCGATAAGCCTTGTATTCCGTTTAGTGATCTCTTAGTTCTTCTTCTGGAGTTGGAGGCATCTAATAGTAAGGTGGCACGATTTTACTAATTTGAGAAATAGGAATATGCCATTGCCCGGTTAAGGGCCATTGTCAGATTGGCAATCTCCTAGTCCATAGTCAAGGGCATCAAGGGTGGTGCAATAACTCTGGGAAATATTGTTAGTAATGTCTCAAAAAGAGATAGAACAAATCCATTTGAATGTCCAAGAGCATAGGTAATAGCTGCAATGACTGGTGCTTCAGTAGTAATGACAGATGAGGACCCATTTGTAAGTGGGGAAAATTATTGTGTATGACTTGTTGGAGAACGCAGAAAACCCCAAGATCATAGCTATAGTGTATATAATCAATAAAAAAAATTTTATTGATCTATTCTATGAGAACAAGGTCATACCTTCAAGATTTCTCTGGTTTGATCTCGACAGATCCAATAGACAAAGCTTTCCATGACTTCGATTTGACTGTTGGATCTCAACCTTCAGCCTTCTGCCGTATTCCCAAAAATTTTTTCCTTCTCTCTCACAAGATGGTGGGATCTCTCGACAGTCTTTAAGGTTTCTTATTTTTCTTCTCAGAAAATGTTAACCTTAGCTGCCACTCGAGAGGGTATTTTATAAGGTTATAACAGGGACCACTAGGGAAATAAGAAAAGAACTTCCTATGTAATTAAATCTTCTCATCCTATCTGGGTTAGGATTTAATTACATAAATTATAATTCATTCCAATAAAAAATTATAATTGTACTCCTAATCATATTCGAAATTATATTTTCGAGCCTTTAATATTAAATACTTATTATCTCCCCACGTCAAGATTACAGATATTCACCAATTAAATTTAATTACTGACAATCTAATTTAATTAGATTTTTATTATCCTTGAGACCTTTCCACTTAACTTATTTGATATATCGAATTCAAAGTCCACTTGCAAGATTTGATACAGTCAAATTTATATACTTTCTTAAGGGGATATCATCAATCCAAATTATTAGGACGTGGATTCCTTTAACTATTAATATTCACCATATATATAATGCTATTGCCCAACCTACTGAGTTAATTGACTCATATAGAATCTCACTCTTAGTGTAATCAAACAAACAATAATCACATACACGTGTCTAAGAATAAAATTCGGATTAAGAGTATAAGTAATCATAAGAATCATGAGGTTTAAATTATTTTATAAAGTCAATATAAAATAATTAACTCAAGTGGGTCCAATTCAATAAATATAAAGTGTACTAGCACAAATAGTTAGAATTAAACCATTCCCTATAGTCAAGACAGACCTACTTAAATTCTGTGCTACAATTCTACTGATGGTGTGCCCAATTCCATCTAAAACTGTGAACGATAAACGTGTATTCCAAAAGAACTGATGATCTAGTCTTCTGTGTGTAAGCCATACTGTACACACTAGATCAAATACTCTTCGTGAATACTAGACACAAAGCACAAATATAGTAAATGACATTCATTGCTCAAAAGGAATTCTCATTATAATATAAAAACATAGCATAAAGCATATCTTTTAGTCTATATCTCTATCATGACTACCTCTCTCATATGAAACCTGAATTGGCGAAAGGTTTCCAAATGTGATATTAGTAGATCCTTTAGATATCTCAGCCATATTTATAGCGCTAATTCTTAAATTAATAGAAGAACGACGAAAGCGACGATGTGAATGAATGGTAGCAACGATGGCTGTAATAAAATATGTTTAATTAAATATTATTTTTAGAATTAGTATTTTCTTAATTTTATACATGGGATCATCTTCATTGTTAAGGGAAAAATGTGATGAACAATGACTAAATGTATGAAATTTATCATTAAAATCAAGGTACATTGCTTATTCCCGTTCAAATTATCATTGGAAAAAAAATTACAATTGCAAAATCGAAATGAATGTTGACTTTCTAATTCAGTGAATCATTCTTACATTATATAAAGTTAGAATAATTCTCACTACTCTTCAATTCTTTGATCTTGAATGATGGTACAATGAAATTTCCTCTACATCTGAATGGGTGTCATAGGCCAATCACACTTGATCAACAATCTTTATATGTTCTAGCTCAAACTTTATTAGGGTTTTGAAAATTCTTTTATCAATGATTTCGATGAAAATTTGGCAAAATTCTAGGATGAAAATATAGAAAAATGGTTTTTTGAAAATTTCTACCTATTAATTAGGTAAAGTTTTGGGAAATGCTTTTGGAAAATCTCTACCTTAAATCCAGTAGAGTTTTGGAAAAAATGTTTTAGAAAACCTCTACAATAAATCCAATAGAGTTTTGGGTAAAAAATTTTGGGAACTCTTTACCTTAAATTGGGTAGAGTTTTGAGTTAAAATGTTTATGAAATCTCTACCTTAAATCCGACAGAGTTTTGGGTAAAAACTAGGGTTTATGATAAATATATGCTTGAGCTTAAGACATAGAGACTTTTGAGTGTGGATTTAAAACTTGGATTTTAAAATGACAAATTTCTTCTATATAGTATGAAATGGTCTTTTTAGGGATTTGATCCCTTTAGAAAAAGGGTAGGCTGTAAAATCTTATGAGCACAACAATGGGTTACCTCTTATAAGGTGAAAAGAATTGGAAAATGCAAACATAGTAACAAACTAGTTAGCACCGCTCTTCTCCAGTGTTTCCTAATAATACGGTTTCGTGAGGCTCTAATTTATAGCTTTACTATATGTGACATGAGTGTTCATAGCTTTACATAATGCATCCTAGAAAGGTTAACGGTTGCCAGATCTTCAAACCTCCAGTTCTCTAAAGAAAACCTTCTCAGGTTAGCGATCCAGCCGTGAAGAGGTTTGATACTCTTGTTAGGTAGATTGCATACGCAGCCACATCCTAGAGGGTCCTACTGACTTCCCTCAACTAACTAGAGGGTGGAAAATGTGTGATGCAGAATATGCTGAATGAAGTATAGTGTGTGAAAAATAGGAGAAAATGGGGTTTCTGACAGATAAGGAAAATAATAAAAATTTAAGCTGTTTTATTCATGCGCCCTGCAAAACAAACCAATATATATACATTTGCATAATTTGTACATGTTAGTACACATAACAATATTTATCTAAACAGTTCATACATGCTGACAAAATATTTATGTATTCTTAAGGAATTAAGTCTATATGTCTTAATTAAGTAAATTATTGTGGGGTGAGATTATGACTGCAATGAAAGGAAATTTAGGCTAAACCCATAAAAGGAAGTCCGAGCAGAATCCCCAGCTATCGGGATCAAGTCCGTATGCCGAGGTCGTAGCCTGGGCATAAGTCTCTTGTCTTTCTTACAACTGGTGAGCCCGAGGCCACTCACATGTAAAAACATATATTTTTATTTTGAAAGGCCTTGATTACAGAAAAATAGGAGTCGCTACTCAACACTTTCAAACTGGGTATGTTGAGAAGCCTGAGTTTTTATATTTAAAAATGTTTTTATCTTATGATTTATTGAAAACATGATAAAAGGCCCATTTACAATGACTCTTAACTAGTCTGTGCAATGAGAGATAATGAGTCCGGAGGTTCTGTTATGCTTAGAAACCGATCACACTTGGATTACCTAAGGATATCTAGTATCTCTTTCCTTTTTTTATAATTATAATCTCACTGAATAATATCTAGTTTACTAATATCATGACAATACAAACTCTTGATATATGATGCATGAAATGTGAGATGGATATGCTTGATTGAGCTACCTATGTATCTCAAATGAGAATCAAGCCAATCATAGTTCATATGTGAGTGTAGTGATGCTTTTGCCTATTTGGCAATGATGTTTCCTAGAGGGTTTTATAGGCTGGATAGACTCTAAATGCAAGTTTAAATGCTAAACTCCTACATGCATTAGTTTCTGTAAACAATATCAAATTAAATGCAATGTAATGAAATACGTGGCAGGTCTAGGTGACAAATGAAGGTGATGATAATGATAATGATAAAAATGATGGTGAAAATGGTAATGATAGAAGATAATAGTGGTGACTGGACCTAGGCAATGCACCCAAGCTACCTACGTATCCCCCGAGAGGGAATCAAGTCATCGTAGTTTAGACCTTAGAGTGGTCCAAATTATATGAGATGTTACGAAAATATGAAAGGCCTACATGAGGGTATAAGTAATGGTCTATAAAGGCCGTGAAGACTATACTCAAGATATTTGCTCAAGTTGCCTATGTACACTACTAAGAGATCAAGTCATGATAAGCAAATGCTTAGACATGAGTGAGTAGAGAGAAACGAACGCTAGGACTATAAACTCCATAAAGATGTAAGGATATAGGAGTATAAACTCCACATAGATGATGAGGGTAACGTCACCAAGGGTATGAACTCCATATGGGTGAAAATGGTAATGTCACCATGAGTATAGACTCCGCATGGGTGAAGATGGTAATATCACCAGGAGTAGGAACTCCTCATGGTTGAAGAGAGTGGTGTCACCAAAAGTATAAACTCCATATGCGTGAAGAAGGTAATGTCACCAAGAGTAAGAACTCCGTGTGGGTGAAGATAGAGATGTCACCAAGATTATAGACTCCACGTAGGTAAGGATGGTAATGTCACCAGGAGTATGAACTCCACATGAGTGAAGAAAGTGATGTCACTAGGTGTATAGAATCCACATGGGTGAAGATGGTAGGAGTGTTGATTGCACGCAATCATTAACATGTTTATGCATCATTCCATCACTTGTTTTGGTGTATTGTCAAGCTATCTCAATGATTTTTTGGTATTTTATGGTTTCTTATTTGTTGATACTTGTATTGTAGATAATAGAAGAAGATAGTGAGCATATGGAGGCTTTAATAATGATACATGTTGAAGAAAGGAGCCACTTCATGATCACTAAGTCAAGGAATGAAGAGAAATGAAAAAGAAACCTGTGGGTGACCTAAAGAACGAAGCAAAAGCACAAAAGTAGAAGGAAAAAACCAAGTACAAACTTGGGGGTGCGCCCCCCTTCGCGTGCGCACATCCTGGTTCTCAGTCATGCGCCCACCGAGACCCCGTTTTTGGGTGTTTCAAATGGGCATTTCATCAAACACCTATGAGAGTTGGGATGGGCTCATGGAATTCTTTTCAGGTGCACGGGGTCTCTCTCTGAAATGGTCTTTTGGCATTCTTCACACTTGGTATTTTACCTTTTTGCCCACGATTTGTTTAGCCTATAAATAGGCTTGTAAAAATTATGAAGAGAGTTTTCTTTTTTTTTTTTTTAATCAGTCTTCTAACTCAGTGCATTTCATTGAAGTCCTCTCTCTCCTAGGGTTTACAAGCTTGTAAGTGAATTTTATTTTGAATTGGTAAAGTTTAATTTCGATTAAGTTTTTCATCATCACTGTTCATTCTCTTGTAATTTTCGATCTTAGTTTTCTATTTTCATTTAGAATTTCAATTCGTGGAAATTTTGTATGTTTGGTTCGTATTTTAAATTTGTAGTTCAAGTATGTTAGGCTAGGGTTTGTTCTTGGCTTCAAGCCATTGAAGGTAGTGTGGTAGTTGGTGAACTCAAACGTAAAAGAATATTGTTTTTCGATGAAATATCTTTCTGATTTCTAAGTGGAATCTCATATTAAGCTAGGGTTCTTTCGAATTCAACTCACCTATGTTACAACCATAACTTGGTTACAAGTTTTCACTTATGCACAACAAGTGTTCGGTTCAATGTCCTGATGAGTTAGAAATATATTTTCTAAAACCCAAATTAGGTTTTCTTATGAAATCAAATCACCCATATTATAATCATTACTTGGTTACGAGTGGCTACTCGTGTATACCAAGTATTTGATTAATTGGCTCGGTGATTTGAACCTATTTTCCTAAAACCATAAATTGAGCTTTTCTTAAGAAATTGTTTCACCCGTGTTACAATTGAAGCTTGGTTACGAGTCGACGTTCGTGGACTCTAGATACGTGATTCAATGTCCTGGTGATTCCTACACCTATTTCAAAAGCCTCCGCTTTTCTTGAGTTCCATAAATTGGGTTTTAAAGGAATATCTATCGACCTAGCCATGTATGTGCAATTGATAGGTTGAGTTATCAACATGTTTGAGTAAACCACTACTCTCTCACTGTTGGATTTGGATCGAAGACAAGATTATCTTAGTTATTTTATTTTTAATATTCCTATTTTACTTAAATATCACAATTCCTTCACTCCACCATTCTCAACTCAACCCATATCTAAGCATCTCATAAATCCAAAGTTAGTTTAGATTAATATAGGTTCACCTACTAACTAAAGAAAACAAGTCTAGAGCTTTTAAATAAAGCTCTCCCTTTAGAGATGACCTCGGTTCTCACCGAGTAAGACTATGACCACCCTTTTGCACTTGAGAGGTAGAACTTGAACACATTTCAGGGTCGGTCAAGTTTTTGACGCCATTGCTGGAGAGGGCAACTAAGCACTAGACTTGGGAGTAAAGGGGAGTTCACTTAAGAAATTGAGCAAATTATTCCTTTTCTCTATCTCTTTATTAGTAGTTTTCTTTCTTTTTGCATTGTAACATATTCATTTGCGCATCACATAGCCTAGCTTGCCTGTTGGTTAACTTAGGTTGCATTTTAGTGTAGTTTTTATTTTTTCTCATTTTGTTTTCATTTTTTTTTTCTTCTCATGAACATGAATTTTTGTGACTTCACTCTTGGTCCCTTTGATACCCAACCTATATAGAGTCTCTGAGTGACCAATTTGGATATAACTATATATTAGAGACTTATCACCAATTACCCCAATTCTTCAGGTATGAGGAAGGAGACCCATGTCTTCACCTTGATAGGTTTGAGGCAATGTGTGGTTTATATGATGCTAGAATGAGAGAGAGAATTAGGTTTATGTTTTTCCCTATGTCTTTACAAAGTGTGGCTGGTAACTAGTGCTATGATTATGGTGAATGGACCAGTTGGGAACAATGTTTTCAAGCTTCTATTGAGAAATTCCTCCCTATTCATCAAACCTTCAGCCATAGCCTTCAAATCAAAAAATTTTATAGAAAGAAAGGTGAAGTATTTTATAAATGTTGGGAGAGATCTAACATATTTTTGGATACTTTCCCGAGTAACGGATTAGAGTTAGGGGACATCCTAGCCATATTATATAATGCTCTATCTCATGAGCTACACCAGGCAGTTGATTTCTTGATCTCACCCCAAGTGAGGCATGGTCATTCCTTGAATTTTTCTATGAACATAGTAGGCCACGGGAAAGACTTGAAACTAGATTTAAACCACATGCACTCGAAAGCCACACAGCACCTTTCTTGCGTGCTCCTACTTCACTTGCTCTACATGATCTATCCTTTACCCTTAGCGTATGCATGGAGCCTAATTATTTGGATTTTGCATGTCTCAACCTTGTTCCACTTAGCAAGGGCCAGTTTGAGGAGCCCCAAGATTATTGGCCTAGTGAACCTGAGGATGCACAATTTGAGACCATGGAAACTCAGTAAGACATTTGCCCTGATCACATTAGGGATGATAGTTGGGATGAGCACCTTTCTAATTTCCCTGTGGACTCTCCCATTCAAGAGAATTCTTTACCATCTACCAAGAGTCAGGGCAACATGCAATCCTTTCCTACTACCAAGCTTAATGATCAACCCACCCCTACCACCTCAGACCTTATTGAGAGTCCTTTGACTCCAACTGACCATTTGAATGTCACATGACCCAAGGAGTAATCATTTAATCTATTGACCTTAGTTCACTTCATTACACACCTAAGGTTAAGAGTGATGCACACCTCTCACCTTTTGAGTTAGCCCCACCTAAAAGTTCATGTTGGGGATTATGAGTGATCATGCAACTGATCATCAGTGGGGGAAAGTAGTAGACATTCAGGGAGAGTACGTTAATTTTGTAGGCATTGAAAGACTGATTGAACCCACCATGTCCATGTCCTTGTATGCATTATGGCCACATTCGACGTTTCATGAACTTCACTTGGCTCCTCATCACTCAATACGTTTTACACCTGAAGAGTGTCCACCTTCAATGCTTTGTGGGCTCAAAGAGAACATTTTATTTTGTAAACCATTTGCGGACGCATGGGCTGGGGAGGGTGTTGGATAACCCCTTTCTTTTTCATTTTGTTTGTACATAGTAGATTAGATTTTTCTTTTCCTTATTTGCTTATTTTTTTTTAGTTTGATTTTCTTCTCTTATTTTCTTTTATTTAATTTTTATTTCTTCTTTTGTACTAACTCTTTCTCTTGTCTTATTTTCATTTTATTTCTTTCTTATTTTCTTTCTAACCTTTTCTCTTTTGTAGTTGCTTTTATTTTCTTCAAATAAGGAAGCACTTGAGGTAATATCCTTTCTCTCATTTTTTATTTAGTCTTACACTTCTATATTTGGTATTTCATATATATATATATATATAAGTTGTTGTTGGGAGTGTTGTAGGCTCTAGATTGGGGGATGTATTGGGTGATGTCTTAAGCGGCTTAAATAATGGGTACATGCTTAACTTCTATGTTCTATATTGATTTATCTTTATGCTCATCATCATCATGCTCACTTTGCACAATACAGACCCACTTATTTTTCATGGTTCTCACATTGAGGACAATGTTTAGTTTAGGTTGCAGGGTAGCATTTGCATGATAGAGTTTGCATGATGACCCTCATTTGTGCTAAAATTGTCAAAATTTTTAAAATTTTTAACCATCTTTGAGCTAGAATGCATAAATGAGCATTTTTCTTCTTACATGTCGCCCTTTTTGGTTTGGTTGATTATGGAATTTACTAAGTCTTGTTCAAGCCTTAAAAGGAACTTGCTTGAGTTGAGTGTATGCTTTTCTTATGTTTTAATTACTCTCATGGAAGAGTTTATGTGCTTAAGTGTGAAGTTTGTTTAGCATTGGTCAATTGAGCATTCTTAGACTAGGTGGAGACTTGTACCCCCTAGTGGTGAGCTTTAGAGCCATTTATTCTTATTTTGAGGGGTTGTACTTGATTCAACTCATTTGTTCTACATTGTTACTTCTAATGCACCAATTGCATCACACATACTTGCATAAGTTTCACTTGGCACATCCTGAGTTGTTGCAAGCCTAGAACATGAAGTTGGGCCCTATTTTTTATCTTTGGGCTTCCTTGTCCTTTCTTGATATGAAATTTCCCTAGGAACCAACTTAAAGCCCTTTTTGTAAATAGTTTATGTTTTTATTCTTGATTTTCAACCCATATATAACCCTTACACCTCTTAGGTTGTGGAAGTACCTTAATGTTTAATGTTATGCATTTGGTATTAAGAGTGTGAGTTTTTGAGAGAATATGAATTTGGGTTGAGAATTCATGTGTCATATAGTTTATTATTTTGTTTGTATTATTAAAAAAGATGAAAAATGAAAAAGAAAATCTTATTCTTTGTGTTTTTGCTTATGTAATTATGGGACATGTACATTGGTTGCATATTTTGCCAATGTCCCAATATTAGTTATTTAGTAGGAGTATACTTCTTGATGGGACTCTTGTAGAGCTGTGGGAAGGAATTGGGTAGTTGGGTTTGGAGTGTACTTGAACATTCATATCTCAAGACATGTGCTTTGAATTCCATATCTTCTATTATTAACCATTTACCCATGGCCAAGTTATAATCGAAACAAAGACCTAGCAGATTCTTAGTGGGCAACGCTTGTGTGTGTGCATGTAGTGACCTTTTGTGGTAGTGTGGTGTGACGTTTTGCATAGTATTGGAAGTTATTGGTATGATTTGTCCACTCTAAACTTCAAATCAATTCACTTATTCATTTTTGTGGGTCATATGCCACTAGGATAGCATTACTTGCTGAATGCTTGTGTGACCCATGAGGAGTGAATTTCCTTCGATGAGTGATACCTTGTGAGTGTTTGAAGTCAAAACTTAGCTCTGTTTATGCTCTCTTGACCTTGTTAACTGAATGACACAGTTTTGCACACATACTTTTCCTACTTTGATAGTCCATGTTTTCATGCTCAACACTTGGGAGTGCACGGGATACTTGGATGTTGTGACTTATTATGTTTGAACTTGATTTTCCTTTTATCTTAATCACTTTTGGACATATTGAGACCCTTCCATAGATGTTGGTGGATGGCATCACTACAAACTCTCACGAGACCTTACTTGTTCACTAGGGGGAACCTAGGCGTTTAAAGGGCTTGCCTCACGAGCTAAGTGTGGCCGTGTGTCTTCTACAAAAATGGACCTCCTTTTTTTTTTTTTTTTGAGTCTTTATTCATCTTTGCTTTCAAATAAGTTGAAAATGCTTAATTTATGCTCTTTAGTCTTAAGATTTGAATTCTATCCATTGCTAGGGACTAGTAACATCTAGGTTGAGGGGGTTTGATTACATGTAATCATTGACATGTTTATGCATCATTCCATCACCTATTTGAGCGCATTGTCAAGCTATCTCAATGATTTTTTTAGTATTTTGTGGTATCTTATTTGTTGATACTTCTATTGTAGATAACGGAAGAAGATAATGAGAATATGGAGGTTTAATGATGATACATGTTGAAAAAAAAAGCCACTTCATGATCACTAAGTCAAGGGATGAAGAGAAATGGAAAAGAAACATATGGGTGACCTAAAGAAAGAAGCCAAAGCACAAAAGTAGAAGAAAAAAACCAAGTACAAACTTGGGGGTGCCACCTATGTTTGTAAGGTTGCCCCCATTCGCAGGCGCCCCTCCTGTTTCTCAGTCATGCACCCACCGAGACCCCTTTTTGGGTGTTTCAACGAGGCATTTCATCAAACACCTATAAGAGTTGGGACGGGCGCATGGACTTCTTTTCAGGGGTGTACGGGGTCTCTCTTCGAGATGGTCTTTTAGCATTCCTCACACTTGTAATTTTACTTTTTTGCCCATGATTTGTTTAGCCTATAAATAGGCTTGTAAAAATTATGAAGAGAGTTTTTTTTAATCAATTTTCTAACTTAGTATGTTTCATTGAAGTCCTCTATCTCCTCGGATTTACAAGCTTGTAAGTGAATTTTATTTTGAATTGGTAAATTTTAATTTCAATTAAGTTTTTCATATCACTATCCATGGTCTTTTAATTTTTGATCTTAGTTTTCTATTTTCATTTAGAATTTCAATTTCGTGGAAATTTTATATGTTTGTTTTGTATTTTAAATTTGTAGTTCAAGTATGTTAGGCTAGGGTTTGTTCTTGGCTTCAAGCCATTGAAGGTGGTATGGTAGTTGGTGAACTCAAACATAAAAGAGTTTTTTTTTTATGAAATATCTTTTTGATTTCTAAATGGAATCTCATATTAAGCTAGGGTTCTTTCGAGCTCAACTCAACCGTGTTAAAACCATAGCTTGGCTAAAAGTTTTCACTTGTACACAATAAGTGTTTGGTTTAATGTCTAGTTGAGTTAGAAATATATTTTCTAAAACCCAAATTAGGTTTTCTTATGAAACCAAATCACCCGTGTTATAATCACTACTTACTTATGAGTGGCCACTCGTGTATACTAAGTATTTGATTCAATGGCCCAGTGATGTAGAACCTACATTCCTAAAACCATAAATTGAGGTTTTCTTAAGAAATCGTTTCACCCTTGTTACAATCGAAACCTGGTTACGAGTTGACGCTCGTACACACTAGATGCTCGATTCAATGTCCCGATGAGTTTGAAACCTATTTCAAAAACCTTTGTTTTCCTTGGGTTCCATAAATTAGGTTTTAAAGGAACATCTACCGGCCTAGCAATGCATGTGCCATTGATAGGTTGAGTTATCAACACGTTTGAGTAAACCACTACTCTCTCACTGCTAGATTTGGTTCGAAGCCAAGATATCTTAGTTATTTTTTTTTTAATATCTCTGTTTTAATTTAATATTACAATTCGTTCACTCCACCTTCTCAACTCAACCCATACCTAAGCATCCGATAAATCCAAAGTTAGTTTAGATTAACATAGGTTCACCTACTAACTAAAGAAAACAAGTCTAGAGCTTTTAAACAAAGCCCTCCCTGTGGATATGACCTTGGTTCTCACCAAGTAAGACTATGACCATCCTCTTGCACCTGAGATATAGAACCCAAACACATTTCAAGATCGGTCAAGTATGAACTCCACATGGGTGAAGATGGTAATGTCATCAAAGTACTCCATATGGGTGAAGAGAGTGACGTCACTAGGAGTATAGACTCCACATGGGTGAAGATGGTAATGTCGCCAAGAGTATAGACTCCACATGGGTGAAGATGGTAATGTCACCAAGAGTATAAACTCCACATAGGTAAAGAAAGTAATATCACCAAAAGTATGGACTTCACATGAGTGAAAAAGGTAATATCACTAGGAGTATGTACTTTACACGGGTGAAGATGGGTAAAAGCCTATCAGGCATGAAATATAAGCCTAAAGGCATGACCTTAAGGTTTGGGCAAGTCTGTGCATATGAACTTGGAGGTTCATTGATACGCAAATGATCAAGTGTAATGATAATTTTATCACGATATTAACAAGATCCTTTTCACAAATATTTTTATGAAAGAAATAGACTTACGGATTAAATGTTTAAAACAATCCTAAGTTATTTTCGTATTATAGATTGATGCAAATCAAATTCTAAGGATATTTACATCCTTTTACGTGCATGCTTTCTGGTGTTCTATTATGTCAAGGCATATGCATGACATGTTAGGGTATGTGCTATCATAGTAAAAGATATCCTGTCATGATGTGAAATGATTAATGAGCATTGCAATATGGAATACCATGATGATGTTATGGTAAACTTGATAAGGAATCATAGCGCATGGATGGCTATCTTTGGGTGAAACCTCCTACGATTCCTTCAAATGATTTTTTTCTCATAGCACAACATGATAGTGTAAGATGATAATGACATGGTATAACATGTAAAATATGGTATTTATGACATGAAATTATGCTTATGAAGAGATTTCTAAGATTATCCAAAGGATTGGGCAAAACCTGGACTATAAACATAAACGTGATAACTTATAGATAAAAATGAAAATTTCAACTTTGAAGAAATATTTTCATTCCAAAAATACTAACATGATAACTCTAACAATTGAACAAATAAAGTGTAGGAAACAATTTTGGAGAAAGGGATTATACCGAAACTTTAAAAGAATAAAACTTAAAAATTGTCTAAACCAACTTGAGAACTCCAAGGAAGGGCTCGGCTATAAGGAGAAGGAAGAGAGAAAGAGAAACTGGCTCCTAAAGAGGGGGAGTGGGCTGTTTTGGGATGAAGAAATAAGGAAGAGCAGCCTCTTATTTATAACCAAAACTGTGGTAAAAAGTTCGCACATCAAACTAGGCAAAAAAGTTTCCTAAACATGTTATGCAAAACAATTTGCTAAACAAGTTATTCAAAAGTGTTTGCTAAACATAATGGGCAAAAAAAATTGAATTACAAAACAATCAAAAAGATTTGTAAAACAAAACAATCAATGATCCTTGCCTAACTTAGGAATCGAACATACTTGAAATGGTGGAATAGCAAAATGCTTTGTTCAGCACACGCAGGAAACTTATTTGCTAACCTAAATGGGCAAACTAGTTGAATAACATATTAGGCAAACAAATTTGCAAAACAAAGTAAGCAAACAGGCTTGAATAATTAGTTAATCAAAATAGTTTGCAAAACCAAGTTAACAAACAAGTTTGTAAATCAAATGAAGCAAAAAAATTTGCAAAATGGCACTTTAGCAAGCTCATTGGCAGCAAGGCTTAAAGGAGGGCTGAATTGGCCTAAGCCGCTGGCTTAAACCATGTTTTGCAAAGTTCAGAGTTCACCTGGGAAGGTTCAGACCATTTTAAGACCTTCGGCGTAGTTTTTGAGAGATTTTGAGACCTCTAAGGCATTTTTTGGAATGATTTTTAAATCATTTAGGCCAAAATCAAGGTCAAAAAGGGTTTTCTGGAATCATGTTATGTTCATTTGAAAATGACTATAAAAAATAGGCTAAAATGGAGATGGGGTATCAAAACTTCTTTGTAACCTTTAAAGGTGTACTTCGGAGGACTCCACCTACTAAATCAATCATAAGAACTCCTAAAATGTCTTTAGAATGACTCCCGAGTCTTTCTATTAACTTGTAAATAGCTAGCAAAAATTAAATCAGGACTTTAGAGGGAGTCCTCAAAAATCAATTTTACCTGTCTTGACCATACCTATACTTCGAGGGACATGTCTTGATCCTTTCCATGTATTCTCAAAGCCTTCTAACTTGATTTGAAGGTCTCAATGATATCTATAACATAAATGCTATAGTTTTGCTGGTAAGAGAAATTTTGGACATTCTGATGCTGAAACAGCCTCTAAAGGCACTTTGTGCATGTTTGAAAGCCCAATTTAAATACCCTTACGTTTTTTTTATATATTTTAGAGCTTTTACATTTTTTGGGTTTGATTTGATGGTTCTGGTGAATAATAATTTGCAGGCTCGTCGGTAGTCATTGAAATTGACTTTTGAGGCATGTTGACCTCTAAAACATGAATTCGATCCAATTTCCAACATAATAATGATGAATTCCCTTGTTGAATGTCTTCCTAAGTTCCTACTAAGTTTCAATCTCATCTAGGTTCTCAATTCAACTCTATTCTAGATCTAAGGGCAAATGGTCATTGTTGACTTAAACAATTCCTAGCATTGAATCGAAATTGATATCCCTATCTAAAGCTCGAAGAAAATTGTGACAATATTCTAAAATTAAAATTAAAGATTTAAAATGACATTTTCTTTTGTAGAAAATTTTTAAAAATGCACATAATGTCAGCCAAAAATAGGGTGTCAACATATGCGACTAATTTTTTTATGGGGAAAAACTTGCTTTTGGAAATACTTGCAAAGAACAATAAATTAAAAAGAGAAAATCAATCTTTTGGGGTTTTTGAAACTGGGTTTGAAAAAAAGGGTTGATCACAAAATTTAGCTTAAAATTAAAACACTAACAAAAGACACAATTTAATTTTAGTAAATTACTCTTAACTGAAAACACTTGGTTTTAACCTGTTCCTGTAACGAATTTGAAGAGATCGATTCAACTATGTTTGCAACTCAACCTATCATCTACGCATGTAGTGCTAGGTAGGAAGATTTAACCTTAAAACCTTTTCATAAAACAAACATCGAACTAAGGTTTTGAAATTAGATTTGAAGTCACCGGGACATTGAATCCGAGACACACTTTGCATGAGCTACAACTCATAACCAATGTCCGGCTATAACATGGGTGATTCAATTTCTAGGGTTAAACCTAGATTCAATGAGTTTTACGATTAAATAAAAAATATATTACTTTTAAAAGCATAATATTCCAATATATCTAGGGTTATAACCAAGGTCTTGCTATAACATGGGTGATTCGATTTCGAAGGTTAAACCTAGATTCAACGAGTTTTACGATTAAATAAAAAATATATTACTTTTAACACGTAATATTCAAATATATCTACTTTTGTTCCTTTATGTTCCTAAGATAAAATGAAAAGTAATTTAGCCTAGCATATTTGAATCGTAAACAAAACTACATGAAGAACGAACGACCATTCTAAAGTTTAAATTGAAAACAAGTAAAAATAAAGTATATTCGAAAGTTGTAAAACAAGTATGAAATAAGAACAAAAAAAAAATAAATAAATAAAAAGAAAATTGAAACGAAGTATTTTTAATCAAAAATATTGCAAAATAAGTCACTTACACGTAACCCCTAGGAGAGAGAAGAATAAAATCACCATACGAAAACTTAATGAAACCCTAATGTGTAAATGCAATGTAGCCAATCCCTATAATGGCTACAGGTAAAAAGGTAATTTTACACTTTAGAATAATATCAAGAATATATTGGAGAGAGTCCACTGGCACCCAATAGGAAGTTGATGTGTGCCCAAGGCAACTACACACCCAAATGTTTGACAAAAGTCCTGAGAAACAAGCAGAGAAAATAGCTCCTGGTGGGTGCCCACTAGTAAGACAGTCGAGTGCCTGACACAGCGCGTGTTTAACACGAAACCACCTTATGCGCTCGAGATCTCGTGCACCAGCAGCTTGTGTGCCCAAGACTGTGTGCAGTCATGCACCCACTGCAAGCCTTTCACTTCTCTGTTAATTGCTTCATTAAACTTCTAAATTGCCTTTCTTCGAGTGTTTTCCTTTCATACCCCTACAAAACACAAAAAATAATATAAATAATCAAAAAATGATAAAAACAAATTTTACTTGATAAAATATTCAAAAGAAGAGTGTAAACTAAGGTTAAAATAAATAATGACTGCGAGCAATCATGCAGGCATGTCAAAACATGATGCATGGTATCTCAAAGTATGTTCTAGCATGGTAAATAATTTCTTAGCATGATGTGAGATGATGAATGAGCATGGTAACATAGAATAGCATGATAATGGCATGGGATAACATGGTATAGCATGGCAGTACGATATGTTAGCATAGTGTAGGATGATATTGATAAGGTATGACATGGTATGGTACAATAGAATGATGTTATGACATGGTAGAATGATGTATGGCATGGTATGCAATGCTCGTATAATGTGGACATGTTGTTTGTACGATGTCAGGAATTTTACAAAAATATCTCAGGTATATCTGGTCAATATCATAAGTCGGGTATAACCTAGTTGATTACACTTAAAAAGTGTAATTACTAATTATTTATTTTGATAATTTTAATGCATTTACATGTTTAAATCCAAGGTTTTAATGTTAATTTGTAATTTATAAGTTTTATTCTTTTAATTGTAGGGGTATGGAAGGAAAACAATTCAAGAAAAGCAAGTTTGGAGCTTAAATGTGCATGCCACGGCAAGTTCCAGCTCGACACTTTGTTAGTGTTCTGACCATAAATTTTTGTTCACAACTCCGATTGACCTGATTTTTCTTGGGTTCGAAAGAAGACTCAAAGATCTACAATTTTTATGTTTTAGCCAAAGCCTGAATCCATCGTCTTCAAGGTAAAAATTGCATCGGAAGCTGGGAACATTTGCATGGAGAAGGTGTCCGGACACCTTTAGGACCGCAGAATACAAAGGTGAAAAAAAAGAGCAGTCTACTGCCATCCGGACACTTGGGACACCCGAGGACATGCAAAGCTTGATTATTTTAGGGTTTTGTGCATGGGTTATGAAAAGAGAACGCACAACCGTTTGAGAGTGAGTTCTAGCCGTCACTAGGAATAGTTTTAGATAGTTTTCTTTAACATTTTTTCGTTCTTTTCATTGTTCTTAAAGATTCATCTTGCATTAGGGTCTACAATTTCAAGTTCATTGCTTTAAGGGTTTATGTCACTTCTTTTATCTTACGTTTTTTTCAAAGTTAATTTCCATGTAAGTTACTTTCATTTAAGTTTTTTAATGTATGATTTGTGGATTTCAATTGATAGATCGGATAATGATTTACGTATTTATTGCTTCCGTTTCTTCTAAAATAATGTTAGGCTAGAAACCCTAGTTCTTGATTCAACGAAGGGTGGATGATTACGAGCTTTGTGATGTGTGTAGATCTTCGCGCATTGTGTGAAAACATACACATAAAGATCTACACTTTTTAGATTTGATTTCTTTTATTTCAAAAACATTCAAAAACAAAAACCCTCGATCATATTCTCTGAAATCACTAATAAGGATTTTTAGATCTTTAAAACCTATTTTATATTTTTGAGACAAAGATTTAAATCTAAAACCCTAATTTCATCAAAAGAATATATTCCGGTTTTATAATCCTAAACGTGAGTATAAAACTGAGATAGGGAGAATTTTATGCTTTCATGAAAACATCTTTCCGATCTACTATTCCTTTACATGAAATTTAGATCGTGTATTAAAACGCATATCACATTGTGAAATAATCTATCCACCCAGACTTGAAAGTTGAATCAAGACTTTTATTTATTAATTGAATTACATCATTTGCTTACATTTAATTGTTATCTTAAATTCTGATTTTTTTTAATTATCTGTTTAGATTAAGTTTAATTGCATAATTTATATTTTAGTTACAATTTGAAATCAAACCAAAACATTCAACCACTCAAATCCATCACTTTGAACTAGGTAGTGAATTGCTTTAATTTTGTGAAACTTTGAAATTAACAAATTAGGTTCCTTGTGGATTTGACCTTGTTCTTACCGAGAACTACACTGCACATCCTTACACTTGGGGGTAATTTTTAGATGCAATTTCTAGATGCAACACCAGTCTTAAATTATGATCCAGAAACCTTTCATTGACAAAGAAATTATTTACGTAATTAAAACTATTATATTCTAATTATGTAAACAAATTGAATTAAAAGAATAAAATAAAATTTCTAGAGAGAAAAAGTTATACCAACGTGGGCTTTTTAGAGAGAGAACCTCTGGCTTGGAGAACCTTGAGGGGCCCAGGGGCTTTAGAAAGGAAGAAGAGAGGCTGAATGGGAAAGATGAAGGCTGATGAAGGAAAAGAAAAATCGAAGGGTGGCCCCTCTATTTATAGACTTTTTTGGTGTTAAAGTATTTGTATATTTGGTTAATCAAAGAACCTAGCATAAAGTAATAATCAAACAATTTTGAAAGGATAATAAAACCAAAAGGTTTTATAAACAAGCTTTACAAGCTTATTTGCTAAACAAAATGGGCAATATGATTTGAAAAACAAAATAGACGAAAAAATTTGCAAAAGAAAACTATCAAAAATACTTGAATAACTTAAAAATCAAACATATTTGAAAGTAATAGATGAAACCAAGATGTTCTGCTAAACATGTTTTGTAATCTTCTTTACTAAACCTATTTTATAAACCTTTTTGCTAAACAAGGTTGGCAAACATTTTGTATAACAAGGTTAGCAAAAAAGTTTGAAAAAGTCTTCGAAGGAAACAAAGTGGGCCGTTTAGCCTGAGCCTATAGCTCGAGCCATGTTTTACAAAGTTTTAATAGGGAAAATTTACAAGTGACTAGAGGTTATACCTCTGATTTACAATAGAATTTCCATCATCTATATACAAAAGTTGGGATCCCCCATTTCAAACATAAATCATTATCTTCAAAAGTACATAGCCTTAAGCTTTTGTATTGCACGGGTTCTAACGTCATGCTTGATTGTCTATGCTATGACATCAGTAGACGAGCAGTTTGCTCCTACATATCACTAGTGTGTAAGTGAAGTTATATTCCATGTTTCATCAATATCCGATACTATTTGCTCTATTTGGGAGACTAACAAAAAAATTAGAAAAACTCAAGTTTTCATTGAGAATATAACACTAGACTTGGGCATAAAACTTAATACACATTTGCTAAAAAGTCCACTTAGTAGCCAAAAGGGTTTCTAGTAGTGAGAGAAACACAAAATGTAATATGATAATGATATTGGCATCGATAATTGTAACTAATAATTATAAGATTTTGGTATAACTTTCTAATGAGAAAATTGTATGATTTTGACATCATGATTTCACAAACTGAGTTATTTGTACCTATTATTATCATTTGTTGTTGTACTGCATGATATATGATATGCATGATCACTTAGTATCATGAAAAGACATGTTATGTACGCTGTTAACATAGTGAGCACACATGTACTCGTGCTCACTCCTCTATAATTTTGGTTGCAACATCTGAGATGGGCCTACCATTAGTCTTTAAATTAGAGAATTCAAATTTCATAGTTGTAGAGTTAGCACTACATTATAGCTTGTGGGGTTAATCGACCCTATTAGCTAATAAAAAAAACTCCCAAATTTTTTTTTCTTACATTTAAAATATTTTGGTAACTTTAACCCTATTAAAATTTTTTTTGAACCCATCAAAACAGTTTAAAACTAATCCCGACTCAGTGACTCTTTTGCTAGCATTCCCTAGGAGAAAGAACAAAAAAGAGAAGGGAAAAGATTTGGTTAGGTCTTAAACTGAGCCAACACAGGACCGCAGTGAACGGTAGAGCTTTGAAACAAAGAGCAACAAAGACAGAGCATATTAGTCATAGCCAAATCTTTACGACGCACAACAACCATAAGAGTTTTGAAAGGAGAAGTCACCTAAGGTATTTGATATCTCTCTGGCTTCAATCTTTTTTTGACTGTGAATATTGAAAGCCTTAATACATGACACATATTATATATTCATGGCACATGGATAATAGGATAAAGTAATGAAAGGGGAACTGTGGTCCCCATTTAAAATCTTACGGATATACATTGCTAATACTATATGTAAAGTTTTGATTGTGTAGAAGTTTGTTTTCTTTTATAAATTATCCTCATTAACTAAGCTGTTCAAACAGGGTTTATGGAATTTCAATTTATTGAGGGTAATATGGGATCCGTAGTCAAGGAGAAAATTACCCGTTTGATTGAGTATGCTACCAAAAAATTTCTACCTCTTATTATAGTGTGTGCTTCTAGGGGTATGTATTTAAAGAACTACTATCTCTCATTTTTTTAATAAGATTCAAAAAATTAGTTTATATTTTTTTATTCTTCTGTTAGTGGAACAGACATGGATAAATTTCTAAAAATAAAAATCAACCATGATGTAAGATTCATCTTCAACGCAAGAAACTCATAAGAAGTTGAGTTTTGTCGATTTAATATTCCTTTAGATCCTGGATTAGGATCAAAAATCTTTGATTATCATCCTAATGATCAGGAGGAAATAAGGAGAACAAATCTCCAAAAAGGTCCTTGTTAACCTTTTTAACCAGACATTCCCTCAAAGAATGATTGGTAGAGCTCAATGCTGATTTAATCCCGATTTGTTTAAAGCATAAGTGAATTGGTTGGAATATATCATAGCAAAGGATGTGGCATTTTTTTAATGTTATTATCCATTCAAGGCAAAAATTAATTGATAACTAAGAGGTATTTGTGATGGGGGGATTTACAGCTTGGAATAAAAAAGATAGCCTACAAGTTTATGTTGGGAAACAAAAAAGTACTCATAACTAAGCTTGGAAGAAGTGTGAAGATTGCATGAATCAAAAATAACATATTCAAAGTATTTTCTATAAGCAGTCAAAACAAGCAAAAATACAATATCAAACTTGTTTAAATGCATCAGTCGATTGCATGAGATTTCTTTCACACCAAAGGCTAGCTTTTCGTGGTCCTGATGAGTCTGATGATTCAAGGAGCAAAGGAAATTTTCTTGAGCTTTTGCAATTTCTAGCTCATAATGAATCCATCCATATGTTGTGTTGCAAAATACTCCTAAGAATGACAAGTTATGCCACCATGATATTCAACAAGACATTTGTGAATGTTGTTCTTGTTGACACTACAAATGCTGTCATCAAAAATCTAGAAAAGGAAACGTTTTCTATTTTAGCTGATCAGTCTCACGATATTTAAGCCAAAGAACAAATCACCATAGTTTTTCATTTTGTGGACTGATTAGCATGCAATGTTGTACAATTTTATATTCAATGAGCATGCTAATTGTGCATTTATGCTTGTAATGGTAATGTGTCAGCATAATTATCTCATATCCATGCATTCGTGGTGTTTGTGTGTTTCAGGTGATCTGAATTGGTATTTTAGGCCTAAATGATAACAAGAGTACATGTGAGGAGGAGCCAAGGAAATCCCAAACAAAGAAAGTGCAAGAAAAGAACTCAAGGGTTGTTCGCGTATTTTGCTGAGCACTTATAGTGCATGGAGAAAATTGCTTCAAGACAAAAATGTTGATATGTCCAAGGACTCCTAAGACTTCCTCAACTTCCCAAGAGCCATCCCAAGGCATAAGATTATTTACCATGGCTTCCAAGGAGAAGGAAACGGTTCAAAGTTTCAAGATGGTCAAAGTGGTGTGCAGTTGAAGTTTTAGCTCAACACACTGTCAGTGTTTTGACCATAACCTTTTGTTCACAACTCCGATTGATGTAATACTTTTTGGTTAGAAAGAAGACTCGAAGGAATGTAATTTTCATGATTTAGTCAAAGCTTGAATCCGTCTTCTTCAAGGTTAAAATCATGTCAGAATCAAAGATAAGAGTCTATCTGAAAAACAACTCCTCATGAGCTGCACTGCCCTACACTTGGGGCGTGCTCCCCATTAGGAGGATGCCCCCCAAACTTGGGGCATGCACCCTTTTTTCGTGCACCCCTCTTGTTTCTCAACCGTGTACCCCCTAAGTGTAAATTTGGGCTATTTCTTGGAGGCATTTCACAAACTCAAAGTGGGGGACCTCCAAATGCATGCTCTTGATGTATTTTCATTTGTGAATGTACTTTTTTCCCTTAAAAAGTGTAACCTTATAAATATGGGTTTGTTTTTTAATTAAGGACATCTCTACTTACGCTTTTCTTTTCTTTTTTTCTTTTTTTTTCAAGCTCTTATTTTAGTCTAGGGTTCGATTAGTTTAGATTAGATTCGGGATTGAAGCTTTCTAGTAATCTTTTGGATTATAGTTCTTCAACGGTTGTAAGTTTACTTTGAAGCATTTTCTTTATTTTTATTATTGAATCATTTTGCCTACTTTGTTTATCTTGTGCTTTCCCTTTTCAATGTATTAATTTATGTTTTTAGTTTACATTCTTTTCATGCTGTTAGTGTAATTTGATTCTTAGCTTCGAATCATTGAAGGTGTGGTATTAGTGTGGTGAGTTTGAATGCAAAATATTTTTCAATGTAAAAAAATCTTTTTATTAATCAATGGAATCTTCTTTGAAAACCCTCTTACTCATATTACAATCATAAGTCTGATTACAAATATCAACTCGTGCACACCGAATAGTTAGATCAATGTCCCGGTGACTTATGACTTATGTCCCAAAACCCTAAAAACATGTTTTCATTCGAAATCAAATCACCTGTGCTAAAACCATAGCTTGGTTACGAGTGACCACTCGTGTATACCAAGTTCTTGATTTAATGGCCCGGTGATTTGGAACCTATTTTCCTAAAATCCTAACTTAAGATTTCCATAGGAAATCGATTCATTCGTGTTACAATCGAAGCCTGGTCATGAGTTAATGCTCGTGCAAACTAAGTGCTCGATTCACTATCCCGTTGAGTCCAAAACCAATTTCAAAAGCCTTCGGTTACATTGAGTTCCACAAATAAGATTTAAGGAAATATCTTCTGACCTAGTAATGCATGTGTGATAGCTAGGTTGAGTTATCAATGGGTTTGAGTAAACTACTACTGTCCAAATATTAGATTTGGTTCAAAGCCAAGATTGTCTTGGGTATTTTATTTGTAGTGTTTTTATCTTAATTTAGAATCACAATTCCTTCACTCCACCATTCTCAATTTAACCATAATCAAACTTTCCCTCAAATCTAAACATAGTTTAGATTTGATTAGAATCACTTACTAACTAAAGAGAACAAGCTAGTGCTTTTAACACAACCTTCCCTATGAGCAGATGAGCACATTCCTATGCCGTTACCTACGCATGAGGTCTCCACAGCAGAAGAAGATGAGACACGTGTATATGAGCCATCGACGGGAGAGGCACGTGTGGAGGACACACTAGCAGGACAAGCGATGAAGGCACGTCTTGAAGATGCATGGCTAGGGAGCTGCATGTGGAGGAGGTAGTAGCGGCCATAGCTGACGATGTACCTTTGAACCTGCACCGACCACGCCGTATAATGGAGATTATTTGATTAAGTTTTGATTTAGTTTAATCATGTTTTACTCTATTATTTAATTTAGAAGTTAGTAAATATTTAACTTGCATTCGTTTGATTAATAGTTAATTGGTTTTAATTATTTAGTTTTAGGCTAGCCATTGTCCGTGTTGATAGATGCAGAAATATAATTTGGCATGTAAATAACTCAAATTTAAATTTATAAAACAAATTTACATAAAAAAGATGTAAAACTAATCAAATAAGATTAAAGTATAAAATTTGATTATTAATTACAAATATTATCACATTTTTTAAAATATTCATTTAAAATAAAAAGTATTAAAAAAAAGATTCATTTAAGTTTTAAGCACAATAAAATTGAAATTTTAATTTAAATATTTATTTTGAGATAGATTTAAAAATTTAAAAATGTAAACATATATTTTTAAATAAATAAGTTTAGTTGACTATGTCTAATAAAAAATGTAAATATATTCTTTTAAAAATTATATTTTTTAAAAGTGTATTTTTTTAGAATTTAAAATCTTTTATTTTTTAAGTATTAAACAAATATGAGAAGAGTGAGTGAGAGAAAAAATATAATCATTTAATAAATTTAACAGTTGAAAATATCTCAAATTCAAAATTTTAAACTTTCTTGTAATATAAATGACACATAATGAAAAAGTATATGTATTTAAAATTTAAATTTTAAACACATAAAGTTGAAATTTTAATTTAAATGTTTATTTTTGGATATCGATTTTAAAATTTTAAATCTACATATATTTTTTAACTAAATAAATTTAGTTGACTTTGTCTAAAAAAATATAAATATTTTTTTTAAGAAAATATATGTTTTCAAAAGTAAATTATTTAAAATTTTAAATCTTTTTTAATTATTTATACGCTACAATATTATAATAAGAAAACTATATAAAATACATTATTTTTTTAATTATTTAAATTTTGGTATGATAAAGTTCATGAATTTTTAAATTATTTTTTTAATTGATATGATTAAATGTACTTTATAATTTCCGTGAACGGGGGCCACTTCCATCTCTACTAGTATGTAATGTAATAATAAAAAAATATTAATTGTAATCAAATTTTTAAGAAAATATTAAATATATTCCATATTTAGTTTTTTTTTATTTTTTTATGGATAAAGAAATTGAATATCTATTTATTTTGACAAAAATTATTCTTTTATTTTTATTAAGGAATGATGTTAGTGAGGAAAAACTAATTTAGATTATTTTTTTATTTATAATATATGAAAAATAATATTAACATAAGTCAAGATATATCATTTGACAATGTCTTTGACATAATAGCCTAAATTGATAGCATGTTTCATGTCGTCAATTCTAAGAACATGTTATATGTCGTTAAGTGTATCGACGCCAGGGTGTACGATATAGATTGCGACATAAATTGCTTTCAGTGATGACAATTAATATAATTTTGTAAATAGTTTTATCTGGACAATATTTATGTAATATATATAATTAATATATATATATTTACCTAAAAATACCCATAAATTTTAACCATTTGTTTTCCGACGGATCTTTTCACTACAGCCCTGAACCCGATCCAATCTCGCTGTTGTGACTCGAACCAAGACCTCACTGCTGCGGGCACGAGTGGAAAATGGAGGAAGTGAGAGATGATAGGGCAAGGTTTGACGATGACGATCCTCCGAGTCTGAGCGTTCATGCTATCGCAGCTCTCAAGGAGTTTCTAGCAGAGCAAAACCAGGCACTTGCCGCCGAGGACACCACCGCCACTGGTAATGGAGTTTCGGTGGGGGAGGAGGAGAAGGTTGCTTTGGTGGCGGAGGACTGGAGGCTGAGTCAGTTCTGGTACGACCAAGAAACTGCTGAGACCGTTGCCAAAGAAGTTGTCACTCTCTGCGAAACCCTTGAGACCCCTTCTGTCGCGTGCGTTGCTTGCCCGACTCTCTATGCCTACCTCAAGGTTTGTTTGTTTGTTTTATCAACTTCTTAGGAATTTATTATTAGATACCTCTATTGATTTTTTGTTATTGTCTTGTGAGTTCGCCTTGGGATTGTTTGTTCCGATAATGAACTTGGGCTTGTGGATTAACATAAATTGCCCATTCATTCTAATCAATTCACTGCAGACTGGGGAAGGAAAGGATTTCCAACTAAATTATCCTCATAGCATTTCAGGGATGATGTTCCAGGATATTATAACACCAATCTTGCAAGCTCAGAAAACTCATCAACAGATGAAAGGGGAAGGGGGAAAGGGGTACAAAATCGGGAGAGAGGAAGAAGGTTATACAGAGAAACATAGGTTATACGGAGAAACATGAACCCCGGTGAATGGAAAGATAGAAAATCCATTTACAATCTTTCACACACCATTAATCTGGATCGCTTGATTTGGGGGCAGCTGGACAGTCTATATCAAACCGTTGTGGACCGTTAGAACACTTGGAGCTCGGGGTTAAGTGGGCGGTCCAGATCAGACAGTGAAATCGGCCAATTTACATTCGGCCAGCAGCTGTGGAGAGAGTGGCAGTGGGTGTAAGTAGCTTTAATGGACAAGACAAAATGACAGGAGAGCATGTGAAGTGAACAGAACAGCTGGAGGCAAAGGAGGATAGATACAAGGTATCTTCCAAAAGGGGCGCTCTTGTCAATTCAGTCAGAGACACCACTCAGCTGGGCAAATGAAGGTCAATTGGGCTTCCCTGGACCAGCCCACATCACCATTTATTAAGCATTACGATTCGACCAAATCCTTGAGTCCATCTATTCGATCTGAAGAGACTACCCACTCCGTGTGGATCTAATTATAGTAACCGAGTCACGTAGGCAAATCAAAAGGATCTAGGAAGGGCCCTCATCAATTGGTATCAGAGCAAACTATGGCAGAAACTAGATCTGCTGCACAATAAGTTGACATGATAAATTAGCTTATGAAAATGCAGAAATTCTTTGAATCTAAGTTCAAAGAGCAAGATAAGAAGATAGCGCATTTGGCCACTCATTTAATTGCAATTACCAAATAGTAGTGAGGGCAACCGAGATGAAATAGATGAAGTTAATTCTCAGATTGTTGGTTTTTTGGATCAAAATAGAAGTAGTGCTTAGGCATTTCAGGGAATTCATGCTCGATCTATCAAACTGGAGTTTCCCAGTTTTAATAGGAAAGTTCAAGTGAATGGGTATATAAGGCAAACCAAATTTTTACACTCACTATGATGTGCAAGAACCCCAAAAGCTTATGATCACTTCCATGCATATGGAAGGTAAGGCACTGGTATGGTTCCGGGATTTGATGAATTATGTATGGATGGGGAAGTGGTGTGATTTCGCTAAGGCCTTATAGATCTGGTTCGAGGAGAGCCCGTATACAGATCCTATGGATCTATTAATCAAATTGAAGCAAATGGCCATTGTAAAGGATTATAAATCCAAATTTGTTATAAATCCAAATTTGAAGCTATAAGTAACAGAATCATTGGCCTTAGTGAAGCTGATAAGTTAAGCTTTTTTTTAGCTGGATTCAAAGAGGAAATAAGATATGCTATAAGAATATTCAATCGTAAGGACTTAACTGTAGCATTTGGTCTACCTAGGTTGCAGGAGAACCTAGCACTAACTAGAAGGGCCCAACCAAAGCATAATAATGTGAGTATTACGATCATCCACAATAAAAGCCCAATTCCTATGGGGCCAACCAAATTCACTCCCTGGAAGGAGATTCCTAAGGTTTTGCTTAAGAGTGAAACTAGCAGCAAGCCAACAGCTCTAGTAGTTCACAAATTGCTAGTCAATAAGCTTGGTGCAGACGAAATGGAGGCCAAGCATGCCAAGGGACTGCTTTCACTGTGATGAGAAGTGAAATCGAGACCATAAGTGTAAAAACCCCAAGTTGTTTGTGTTAGAGACTCCCTTTAGCACTGAGTCGGAGTTGGCGAATGAAGAAGAAAGTGAAGTAGTAGAGGACATTCTACCTGTGGATTATCAAACTGTGGAGCAGAAACAAGAGGTGGGAATTACTCTTCATGCCATTATTACGTACACCCCAACCTCAGACTCTCAGATTGCTTGGAGTAATTAATGATAAAAGGTGTATTACACTCATTGATTCTGGCATTACTTATAATTTCATGGACCCAAAAGTGGTTAAAATGAGCCAACTAAAGAATATGGTGGGCCCATCCTTGTAGTAGAGATTTAGGGTTATAACTTCTTGATTAATTTTGTATTTGCTACTTTGTCTGTGATATTGTGTTGGGCATTCAATGGTTGAGGAATAGTGAGTTCTGATTTTGACAAGCTAGTTATGAAGTTTCAGCACAATCAGGGAAGTGTGTTTGAAGGGGTTGGGAAGAAAAACTACCAACATGGAGGAAGCTGAGTTAACTCAATTGGGCCTCGGCCCTCTAAAACGGCTATTATTACGGGTTGTAATCTCTAAAACTTTAAAGGCATGTGAACCTAGTGAATTTCAAGGGAATGAAGAGTTAAGTTAGTTGTTGAATGAGAACTCTAACTGATGCAGGAGCGAAGCAGATGAATCGAAAGATTGAGCAGATAGACTGTGGATTTTCTATTTAGTGTAAGAATACTCAAAAAAATAATACATAGATTTCTTGTAAATAATATTCTTTGACAAATACTCAGACTAAGACAATAAATTTTTCCATAATAGAATATTATTATGATATTCGGTCTGCATCACTAACATTTTCAAGGATCCTACTAACCTACCTCCTTTTATGAGGACATGAACATAGGATTGTACTTCAGTAAGGTACTAATCTCATATCAATTAGGCCTTACAGGTATCCCCATTACCAGAAGGAAGAAATTGAGAAAATTGGTCAAGAGTTGCTAAAGAATGGGTTAATCCAACCAAGTCATCACCTTTTTCTTCTCCAGTGATCCTAGTTAGGAAAGCAGATGGCACTTCGAGCATGTGTGTGGATTGTAGGGCCTTGAATTAAGTAACCATAAATGATAAATACCCTATTCCAGTAGGTGATGAATTACTAGATGAATTACATGGGGCCATAATTTTTTCAAAGCTGGGTCTGCGACCAAGGTATCATCAAATTAGGATAGAGAGAAGACTGCTTTTAGGACTCATGCTGGCCATGAGTTCCTAGTCATGCCCTTTGGCTTGATTAATGCACTAGCCACATTCCAAAATCTTATGAATGATGGGTTCAGGTCTTATTTAAGCAAGTTTATTCTTGTCTTTTTTTGAGGATGTACTGATTCACAGTAGAAGTGAGGAGGAACACCGGGGTCGTTTGGATATTGCCTTGGTGTTAAGACAATATGGGTTGGATGCCAAACAATCCAAGTGTAGATTTGCTTACTCTGAGCGGGATTATTTGGGAACCTAATTACCAAACAATGAATCAAGGCAAATCTTAAAAAGATTCAAGCTATGGTGGATTGGCCTAAACTTAATTCCATTAAGTTATTGAGAGGATTCTTAGGCCTTATTGGGTATTGTAGGAGGTTTATACAAAGATATGGAGGAATTGCTAGACCTTTAATTGAATTATTGAAGAAGAATGCTTTTAAATGGAACGAGAGGGTTGACAAGGCTTTTAAAGAACTAAAGATGGTAGTTACTAATCCACTTGTGTTGGCATAACCCAATTTCTCTAAGATATTTGTCATAAAATGTGATGATCGAAAAGTCCCCCTCAAGGTGAAAGGAAAGTATTATAAAGTGGCGGTAAGACCGGCGTTATTGTATGGATTAGAGTGTTAGGCGGTAAAGTATAATCATATTCAGAAGATGGCAGTTGCAGAGATGAGAATGCTAAGATGGATGTGTGGGATCACAATGAGAGATAGGATTAGGAACGAGGAGATTAGGGGTAAAGTAGGAATAGCACTAATTAAAGATAAAATAAGAAAAAATCGCTTAAGATGGTTCGGTCATGTTACAAGACGTCCAATGGAGGCACCTGTTAAAAAGTGTGAAAGTATGGAGATTGCCAGGAGGTGGAGAGGGAGAGGGAGAGGGAGAGGGAGACCTAAGAGAAGTTAGAAGGAAATTATTAGACATGACCTTGTCTTTATGGATTTAACGGAGGACATGCCCCTCAACAGATTTGATTGGCGTCGTAAAATCCATATAACCGGCCCCACCTAGTGGAAAAAGACTTAGTTTGGTTTGGTTATTTTTCATAAAATGTGATCTATCAGGTGTAGGGGTTGGGATAGTGCTTATGCTAGGCAGGAGGCCTATGGCTTATTTTAGTCAAGCAATTAAGGGTAAGGCTTTGCACCTCTCTACCTATGAAAAAGAGCTATTTGCTTTGGTATAAGCAGTTAAGAAATGGAGGCGATATTTGATAGGAAAATCTTTTATAGTGAAAGCTGATCACCATTGCCTAAAGTTTTTATTGGAACAAAAAATTGGCGCCTTGGCCCAACAAAAGTGGATCACTAAGTTGATTGGTTACACTTTCACAATTGAATATAAGCATGGTGTAGATAATAAGGCAGCAGATGCTTTGTCCAGAATTTATGAAGTTGAAGACCAAACTGGGACCATTCAGTATTGTTCAACTCTATTGATTAGCAAGCCCTATCCTACCATTGAAATAAAGGCAACATATGAAGTTGATGAACAAGTTGAGGCAATTAAACAAAAGATGCAGTAGGAGATAATTGGCATGCAGAGGTTCTCATTCAAGCAGGAATTGTTGTTCGACAAAGACAGAATATATCTCAAATGCAGATGACATAAAAAAGCAGGTGTTAAAAGGAGTGCATGATGATCTAGTGGCTAGACATGGGGGATGTCAAAAAAAACTTTGCAGAAGGCCTTTAAAAATTCTATTAGCCAAATATGAAATCAGAAATTAAATAGTGGGTGAAAGAGTGATATTTGTTAGAAGTGCAAGTATGAGACAATGGCTTCACAAGATTTGTTACAACCTTTATCCATTCCTATTTGAAATTGGTTTGACATTTCAATGGACTTTATTGATGGTCTTCCTAGTCTAAAGGTGCAACTATATAAGTTGTTATTGATAGATTATTAAAATATGCCCTTTTTTTCCCTTTGTCTCATCCTTACACTACTTTAAGTTTGGCTCAAGTATTCATGGAGAATGTGTTTAAGCTTCATGGGTTACCAGTCACTATTGGTTTAGACAGGGACTCTTCTTTTATCGGTAGTTTTTGGAGGGAGCTTTTTAAGTTATTGGGGAATAATTTTTCACTTTAGATCCAGTTACCATCCTCAATCAAATGATCAAACAGAGGTGACTAACAGGTATATTGAGACTTATTTGAGATGTTTCATTTCAGAGAATCCTAACTTTAGCCTATTTGGATGCTTTTGGTTGCGCGGTGCTATAATACAAGTTATCACACTGCCATTAAATTAACTTCCTATGAGGCTCTCTATGGGATTTCACCTCCTATGCTCCACTATGTTCCAGGGGTATATAAAGTGGCAGCAGTAGATGAAATGCTCAAGCTCATGCTAGGGCCTCTAAACTACTCCAGGAACATTTAAAAATGGGCACAGGCAAACATCGTGAAGAAAGATGCTTTACGGTAGGACATTGAGTGTATGTAAAATTGCAACATTGTAGCTCTCGATGAGACAGAGATGAATATTAAAATTGTCCCCTTGGTATTTCGGTCCTTACTAGATTGTAAAGGTAGCAGGACCAGTAGTTTGTCTGTTAGAGCTACCAAAGGAATCACATATTCATCCTGTGTTCCATGTATTGTAGTTGAAAGAAAAGGTTGGTAGAAAGGTCATACCTTCCATTGACTTATCAATAATTGACAGATGAGGTCACCTGGTGCTAGAACCATCTTGTATTTTGTAGATCCGTGACCGTCAGCGGGGCAAACGTTACTTTCAAGGGGTGTTAGTGTAGTGGAAGGGGCAATTGCCTAAGGAGGCTGTTTTCCTAAGTAGCAACACTAGAAGGAGGTGAATAATGTTGCTTGAAAATGTTTTTCCAAATAAAAATTTCAACTCCCAAAACAAATATGTCAAAATAAAAAGAATAATCAAATATGGAAAATTCTTAACAACTAAAAAAAACATTTAATATTTGTGGATAAAGAGTGAGTGTTAGTGTTTGCAATAAATATATAAAGGGAAGCGAAGAGAAGCGAACACAATCAATTTATAGTAGTTCATCTTTAAGATTGCCTACATCTACTCCCTAAGGCTTTCCTTGAGATTCCTCCACTATTCTTTAAAGAACTTGTTACTTATTAACTTCCCAAGATGCTAGAAACCTTTTTGAAGTGATTATATCCCCAAATCACTCGCACCAAGTGATTCTATCCCCAAATCACTCCACAAGTCTCTATTAAAGAATATCCTTTGTCTTGGTTTTAACACTTGAACCAAAACTAACAAGGGTTCACTCAACTCTCACAAATTAAAAAGGGTTACAAATTTTCCTCTCTCACAATAACAATGATGAGTTTAAAACTCAATCAAATCAAAAAAAAAAAAACTCTCACAAGTTGAATATGAAAGATGAAGCATAAATGTAGGACGATATCACTTTATATTTGTAAAATGATGAACTTTCTTGTTTCTCTTTAGTAGCATTTCTTTCTTTCTTGCTTTGTTCTTCCTCTTGAATCTGATTTTGAGGCTCTATTTATAGGCAAAAATATTTAAATGGCCATTACTAAGTGAAAAGACACTTTTGTTCTTGAAAGAATTTGAATTTCCTTGCTTTTAACGCTGATTATCAAATTCAGATTTTCTGAGATGACTGTGTGACCGCTGTTCACCCTCTTAACGTTGATATCTGACATTTTCTCAAAGTAAAGAATTTGTAGGTATGTAAGTCAGCTATCATGTGTTCAAATTTGAGCTCATCCAATGGCTATATCTTTATATATAACTTCACAGTCGAGACCAGCTTCTGGTAGCTTTTTTTTGACACATTGAATTTGTGTTTCCAATTGAAGCTACTGTTTCATTGTGATACTTTTGGAATTTGAAGAAACTTGAACTACAAAAGTTGTAGATTTATAAATATTTTTTCACACACCAAAAATTAGAATTTTTAAAGCTATAATATAGGAGTTATGTCTCAAAAACCGAGACTAGCTCCAAAACTTAGAATTGAAACTTCTTTTGCAATGACTGATCTTCTAGATCCTTTTTGGACATTTTAACTTTGGATCTACAAAACTTTTCCTTCGATAATGTTGTAGATATGGATGTCTAGTTCACTATATTAAAATTGCATGAAAATTAAACAGTTAGATCTTCAGATCTTATATATATACAAATGTATGTCTGATTTGTCTATTAATTCGAGTTAACTCTCTACTTCAAGTTTTCTTCTTATTTTGATTTCTATTACTCCAACCTTTGATATTCTTTTATGTCTTCATCCAAATTATGTAAAAATACTTGAAAAATAATATCAATCACTTTCAAGCATATTACTTGAATTTATCAAATTAAAATTAACTGTAATATTTCATATAATGTCTATTTGAAAATTAATTGTGAAAATTTAATTTAATATTTGTTATCATCAAAATCAATTATAAAACTAAGTTTATAAACATTGGGTCAATGGAGGTTACTTGGGAACCCTTAAAGAAAATCTTGGCCAAATGTCCAAACCTTGAGGACAATGTTTGTTATGAAGGGGGAGGGTCTTGTTATAACACCAATTTTAGAAGCTCAGAAAACTCATCAACATTTGTAAGGGGAATGGAGAAAAGGGGTACCAAATGGGGAGAGAGGAAGAAGTTTATATAGAGAAACATGAACTCCGGTGAATGGAAAGAGACAAAAGCCATTTACAATTTGTCACACACCATTAATCTGGATCGCTTGATTTGGGGGCAGTTGCGGTGTAGATAATTTGTTGTGGACTGTCAGATTGCTTGGAGCTCTGGTGAAGTGGGCGGTCCAGATCAGACCTTGAAATTGGCCGATTACATTCAACCAGCAGTTGAGGAGGGAGTGGCGGTGCGTGTAAGCAGCTTTAATGGACAAAGACAAAACGACAGGAGAGTATGTGAAGCAAACAGAGCAGCTGGAGGCAAAGGAAGATAGAAACGAGGTATCTTCCAGAAGGGGCACTCTTGTCAATTCAGCTGGAGACACCACTCAGCATGGGCCGTCATCTCAGCTGGGCAAATGAAGGTTAGTTGGTGTCGCTAGACGCCAGCCCGCTTCACATTCGTTAAGCATCATCATTTGGCCCAATCCTTAAGTCCATCTTTTCCATTTGAAGAGAGAACCCAGTCAATGTGGATCTAATTATAGTAGCCTGATTCACATACTATATATATACATGTATATAATAAACAGAAAGTAAATGTGATGAAGGCATATAAATAGTAAGTCGGCAATTGGGTTATGCATGGAAAATTTGTATTGAACTACGGCTTGCAGGAGGAGGAACCACCCTCGAAGTGGGTTTATCTTTCTAGTTAATTCGAAGCCATTTTTTCCTTCTCTCTCTCTCGCAATTCTTTCTTTCCTGCCAAACATTCTTAAACATAGGCAACCTCATCACAGGACTAGTTACTCATGTTTATTTTGGTTTAGGTAGTAATTGTTAGATCGGGAATGTGCCATCTCAGCTTAAAACCAATTGGTGCACACATTCTTTTTGCGATATTCAAAGGTCTCACCACGCGGGTTTGTGTTTAGAGTGGTCATAAGTAGCTGCATTGTGAGTACACAGAATTAACAGCAATGGTGTTAAAGCTTTAATAAATAGATTTGCTTTTTAATTGGTGCTGTTTTGGGTGGTAAATTTCTCATATTTGAAGAAATGAGGAGTGCCCATTAGAAACTTTTAAAATTAGGTAGCTTAAAATTTGATTTGTGGTAGTTTGTTTGTTTGTTTGTTTTTTTAAATCAATTTGGTTTAAATACATCTGCTTAGTGAAAGTATATGTTTAATTTTTTGGAGATTTTCCTTTAATTTTTTGGAGAACACAGATTTTCCTTGCACTCTTCAAGGTGATAAACATGTGCGTACACAGTTTGGGTGGAGACCCATTCTGCTACATGGTGGTAGTTTTTTTTTTTTTCCCCCTCATTAGTTGTTGCATCATCCATCCATGGCATCATGACAGCTGATATTTTACCTTTTTGCCATTTGAAATTCAGAAAATTGATCCACTTGTACCAGTGCAACTTCTTGAATATGACCAGCGTTTCGAGCAATATGGAAGTGAGTTCACATTCTATGACTACAATCAACCGGAAGATCTTCCATCATCGTTAAAGCATGCCTATCAAATTGTAATTGCAGATCCTCCCTACCTGGTGAGAGCTTAATTTGCTAGGAAGTCACTTAATTTTTATCAAAAAAATAAAATAATAAAAGTTGGAAGATTTTGGTTTTGGGAAATGGAAAGAGTTGTATTCCATGCTAATTGCTAAAATGTCTTACTACAATTATTAGTCACTAAAGGCCAAGGATATGATCATCTGACTCAAGTTTGATCTTTTACTTGCTAGTTCAAAGACCTTCTTTGCAATCATGTGCGACATTGGGTGTCATCCAATGTTGTTTACACAACTGTGTAATTATTATATTTGTCAAAAGATATAAAAGATGTAATTGCAATACTCGTAAGATTAATCGGTTATAAGTTTGGGGCCTAACCATAAGCAAATGTTTTGTAATTGTTTCGGTGCTTTTGGATTTCCTTCACCCTAATAGTAATTTTTATCATATTAGTTAGTTCTAGATACTTCAAGGCTTACATTCTCGCAAGGTCAATGGATTGTGTAGATCTTTGTGCTACTTGAAACATGAATGAGTTTTAGGACAGCTGCTCAAAACTTGTATGGACTCGGCCTAGGGAAAAAGTCGCTATCTATATGAAATGACCGTGGATCAAATATACCTTTTTCACATCTTTGCAAAGGTTACAAATAGTTTACAAGAGGTGGCCACCCTCATCGCTTCCCTTGATTGTTCAACTTTGTAGTGGGATATTATAGTACATCCTAAGTTGTTTGTTCAATGATAATACATCCAAACAAATAATCTAATCAATCAATCAACCACAAGAAGAAGAAGAAGAAGAAGAAAAACCCAGATTGATGAGGGGGAAACTATTAGCAAAATGGTAAGTTAAAACTCGGGGTTTGATCTGAAGACCACCCCAAAATTCATTACTCGACTGGCTACAAAGTTTTGTATGCAATAGAGTAACTCAAACCTATTCTACGAACTCTTTGCTCGACTCCTCGATGCACCATGACCAAGTGAAGAACACTCATCGACTCCTCAGTGAGAACACAAGTCTTAAACTCCCAGTTCAAGGCCAAAGAATGTCAAGAACTCCATCAAAGCATTGCATAGAAAATGAAAAGAAATTGCTAAGTATGTCAAAGAAGTTCAAATACTATCATGATGCTCTCGAAATATGTCTATCTTAATTGCATCGTCCTTAAAACTTTAAATTTGAGCATATATATTTATATGTATAGACTATGAAGAAGTTTCAATTCAAATAAATTCTGATATGAAAATTTCTTCGTGCTTGAAGCCTCGTGCTAGTTGCGGGCTCCTTTATGGTGCTTGTGCCTTGCCTGCGACCTAGTTTCGTTTGTAGGATACTCGAACCTTGACCCAGTCATCCCCTATCCTTCTAGCTTACCATATGGCCTTACAGCCTTTTCAAGCCTTTGGCTTGCCTTCTAGCTGTTTGATCTTATCTCCAACATTTGAGCTTGAATATCCTTTTGATTTGGCTTCAAGATATCTGAAGTGCATTTGAACTTGAATATCCTTTATTTAAGATAACTCTTAACTCAATTCTAGACATCCTAGCATATCTAGAACTTGATCCAAATTTAATCTCTTCAAAAGACAATATTCTAAATGAGGCTTCTTTTGAATTTGTGAGCAACTCTGCTACCTCCCATATTGTCTCAAGTGGATTGTCCGACACTAGCACTCAATAATTATAAAAGATAACTCAATTTAATTAAAATCCTAACAAGAGAAGGAAATCACAATCCTAAAAGGTTAAGGAATTTGCCAACTTAAATTTAGACTACTATTTTTGAATGATGTGTCTAAAATATGATTGCCTTAGTAGATGTGTGAATAGGTGGTTTAGTAAACAATTTATGTTATGGGAAATTACACTTTCCTCAACATTTGGCTAATTACAAGTAACTTTTCTCAATATTTAAAATCTAATCTCACACATCTTTCTATGAAATGCTTGTCACAACTAAATCTTTTCATCGGTCTGGCCATTAATATTAAATGGAAAGTAGCGTGGGCGCATGGAAAAACAATCTGAGGTGTCTCTTTCACCCTTTTGGACTATATAAATTGCTGAAAACACCATTGAGATTCTTGAAAGCTAACAAATAACAATGTGGAAATGGAATAATTCACAATATTTTCTCTACTTTATTATTTCCCATTTTGATTTGTTGGTTTCAGTTTTGGAGATGGAATTGGACTATAGTTTGAAAAGATAAAGGCATTTTTTAATGTTTAAATATCTTAATGGCTTTTAGACATTTTATGTAGTCTAAATGGTAAAAGAGATATCTCATTTGATTTTTCGACGTTAATCATACTACTCTCCGAAGGGGAGCCTTGGCGTAACGGTAGAGTTGCGGCTGTGTGACCTTGTGGTCATTGGTTCGAGTCGTGGAAACAACTTCATGCAATGTAGGGTAAGGTTGCGTACAATAGGTCAATGTGGCTCGACCCTACCCCGGACCCCACATAGATGGGAGTTTCGTGCACTGGGCTGCCCTTAATCATACTACTCTCCATTTAACATTGATAGCTGGATTGACAAAAAGACTTAGTTGTAATAAACATTCGAAAACAAGAGGTGTGAATGTAAATTTCGAACGTTGAGGCTAATTACCTTTAATTAGCCAAATATTGAAGGAAGATAAGTGATGTTTTACCTTTTATATTAAATTAGCAAATGATTAAAATCGATTACTTGGCTATAATTATCTGGTTATGTTTTAACTTGCTATATTTGTTTCTGATCTGTTGTTTGGCTTTGAGCGGAAACTGTGTATTTGTGTTAACTGATTCTTGCACCCTTTTGAATGGAGTATTTTTTATTTTTTTTATTTTTCTGAACTTGGTTAGATGCATATTGAAATTGATGCAAGCAACACAGAGATGATCTACGGAATTGATTTTTTTTTTTTTTTTTTGGTATCAGAGTAAGGAGTGTTTGGAAAAGATTACTCAAACAATTTCTTTTCTCGCACAACCAGGAAAATCTTTCTTGCTTCTACTCACAGGTATGCAATATATCTTGTCAGCACTTGCAGGTATTTCCATTTTGGTATAATGAAGGGTAAATTATACCTAGATCCCCTGAATATTAGACTAATTACAGGGACATTCCTCAACCATTTGAATCTTACACTTACCTTCTCTATCCCTAATGTTTGCCACACTTAGACATTTTCTATTAATTTGCTCTATAACGTCATTAGGGTGTTACAGTAAAATGACATAAATGTCTTTATTAAGTTTAAATAGTTGAGGGAGATTCCTGTAATTAACCTAATGTTAAGGGGAGGTTTCTGTAATTAGCCTAATTCTATTATTTTACCCAAATAATTTAATAAAATATATTTCATATCAATTTAATTATATTATATTTTATAAGTAATTTAATAAAATATATTTTATATTAATTTAATTAATTTATTTCAATTAACTTTATCATTAATTAACTTAATTAAATTAATCATTAATAATACATTTTATTAATTATTAATTAATTAATTAAATTTATTCTAATAAATTATGAAATTAAATAAATTACTAATTATTAAATAATATATTCTATTAATTATTTATTAATTTTATTTAATTGATTATGATTTAGTTAATTAAATTCATTAATTAATAATTTAGTTATATTATTTATTAAAAATAATTTTGTTTAATATGATATAGCAAAAATGGATAAGATGCAAAAATTTAAAAAAAATATATTTATCCCAGAAAAAAAGACAGTAAAAACACTTCTTTTTTTTTTTTTCATTATTTTGCATAAGTTGTTATATTTTTTAAAAAATAAAAAATTAATAAATAAGTTTTTATGTATTTATTTTTAATTTTTGGATTTACTTGAACTAGTTTTTACAGTTTCAAGTGATATGTCCATCAAGTGCATTGTTATATAATACATGAAAAAATAATAAAAATATTAATAAAAATGATGTAAAAAGATTATGGACTTATTTAAAAAATTGAAATTATCAAAATATTTTATAATTTTAAAATTGTCTAAACTAGAACTAACGTGACAGTTTTAAGTTTGTCAACTTATTGATTAAAAAAATCAGTTCAAGTAAATCCAAAAATTAAAAACTAAATACACAAACTCGTATTTATTAAATTTATTTTTATTTTTTCAAGAAAATGAAAACTTACATAGAAAAGAGTAAAAAAATATTAAAAATTTTTTTACTATCGTTTTTTGTCATAAATATTTTTTTTAATTTAAAACCTTATCCATTTTTTCTACATCATATTAACTATTTTATTAAAATAAAATTATTTTTAATAAATAATATAACTAAATTATGATTTGTCAAATAAAATTAATTAATACTTAATCGAATATATTATTTAATCATTATTAATTTAATTAATTTCATAATTTAATAGAATATAATTATTTAATAATTTATTTAAGTTAATTAATTATAAATTAATTAAATATATATTTTTTTAAATTATTTATAACATAATATAATTAAATTAACATGAAATTTATTTTACTAAATTATTTGGAAAATAATATAAGTAGGCTAATTGCAGAATTCACCCCTAAACATTAGGCTATTATAGGAATTTTTCTCAACCATTTAAACTTATTAAGGTATTTATGTCATTTTATTATAGTACTTTAATGGCGTTTGGGAACAAACTAATGGAAGGGGTCTAAGTTTAACAAATATTAAGGAATAGGAGAGGTAAGTGTAAGGTTCAAATGGTTGAGGGAGATATCTATAATTAACCTAATATTCAGGGGTTTAGGTAAATTAGATCTCTATAATTAACCTAATATTCAGGGGTTTAGGTATAATTTACCCAAAACCTAGTAAAATTCATCTATTTAATGTCTGATATGCAAGATTAATAGATAGATGCTCAACATGTAAGACTGTGTAATGACCGACCATTCAGTTAAGTAGTCTCAATAATAAATGTGAAAGTAGGATCCAAATAAGACCAAAAAAAAAAAAAAACAATGAAGCTGTTGATATATGATTGTGTTATTGGATTGACCTAATTTCTTACAACCCTTGAGTTTTAATAGATTTTATATTGCGATGCCTAGGGGCAGTGCAGAAGGATAGAGCAGCCGAACTACTAGGTATGCGTGAATGCAGATTTCGGCCTCAGCACTCTAGCAAACTTGGCAATGAGTTTCGTCTATTCACAAACTTTGACCCTGGGATGAGGTTAGGAGGCTGGGGGCAGGACGAACAGACACCTTAGGTCCCTACATTATCAATGTCATGTAAGTTGAAACCATCAGTTAAGGACTTCATTGGAATTGGTATCTATTTTAAATTTTCTTCTAGAGCATGGACGCGAACTTTGGACATGGATGTGCTGACTAAATGATTTTTTAAAAAATACAGGACACGACAACCGAGGATTCTAACAAAAATATATATTTTTTGACTTGTATGTTATTTTTTGTTCAAATTCAATATAAACAAAGCAATATAACATTAAATAAATTAATAATTTTGTATTTCATAGCTTTAAAATGAACAAAAATGTCATGTAATGATTACGATCTAACCAAAATGATAGTAATTATATTCCATAACATAATTATTATGCTAACAAATCATCTGAATGGAATATTGTTTCATAGATTAACAAACTAAAATGCAATGATATTCCATCAAATCATTCAAATATAAAATAAAAAAATAGAGGGTTTTTTAACTTTTAATCTATAATTTATTTTAGGGGAAATTACCTTTACACTCCCTTGTACTTAAATTCATTTTGACCTACACCTCCTTAACTTCAGTATCATGCACTAATATCCTATGTACTGTCCGGAAAAGTGACAAAACCAATAGAGATGTTGAATTTGATTGAGTGTGTGTTTCACTCGTAGCTCCACTGCAACTCTTACCACATTAAACGAGAGAAAATTATATAGACTTACCAAAATGCCCTTACAAATGAGTAGGAGGCTCGGGTGCAAGCGACTAAGAATAACAATACAGAGAGTATTAGTGCATATTTCTTAAATATAGGGGGTGCAAGTGACTGAGGCCCTATAATTAATATATTTTATATTAACTCAAATAGAAATATATTAATTATATTTTACTCAATTTTTTAACAAATAATATAATTAAATTATAAATTAATATATTTTATAGTTATTAAATTAAATTATTTTAATAAATATCTTAATAGATTAATTTAATTTAGTTAATCTAATTAATTAAATTAAAATGAAATATAAATTTTATTAAATTCAATTAATTTTTTAAACAGTAATAGAATTAAATATTTTATGAAAATAAAAAATTATTAATTATAAACAAAATTGCATTATCAAATGACAACGTTATTCAGGAGAGGTTATTGAAATCTTGTAAATTATCATTTACTCAGGAGATGTTATTGTTATTTCAACACTAAGTGGTTGTTTGGTAATGTTATCTTTTTTCTTTTTACGCTAAAATGTGTATATTTCTTGTTTTTTATTTTTTGTTCTCTTTTTTTTTTTTTTCATGAAATGAAAACTTGAAGAGCGTTTGCAAATATAATTTTGTTTACAATTATTAGTTTTTTATTTTCATAAAATATTTAACTTTATTGCTTTTTTTAAAATTAATTGAATTTAATAAATATAAAATATATTAAGTTATAATTTAATTGGATTATTTGTTAAAAGAAATTGAATGAAATATAATTAATATATCATTTAATATAAAGTATATTAGTTATAATTTAATTATATTATTTACTAAAAATAATTGAATATAATATATTTCATAATAATTTAATAAAATGTAATTCATAATAAATAAATAAATTAAATTAATAATTTTATTAATTTAATTTAATTATGATATTTATTAAAAATAATTTAATAAATATATTTAATATTAGTTAAATTAATTATTAAATTAAATTAATATATTTTATTTTATTATTTATTAAAAATAATGTAATAATATATATTTCCTGTTAATTAATTTAAGAGGAAATTGTCTCTGTCACTTGGACCCCTTATACTTAAGAAATGTGCACAATACTTTTGTATTGTTTGAATGTTGATAAGCTTTCAAAGGGTATTTTCTTTTTCTTATCATTTAACGTTACGGCATTGGTTTTGTCACTTTACTGAACAGTATAGTAGGTATTAGTGCATAATACTGAAGTTGAGGAGGTTTAAGTGAAAATGGGTTTAAGTACAGAATGTGTAAAAGCGATTTTCCCTTTATTTTATTCATAAGTTGACCCCACTTAAAATTTTTATATATTATAAAAAAGACCCAATCGTGTTGAAAACAAGCCTATTATATGTCCAGGATGTGTCGAACAAAAAGAAATAATAAAAAATCCGATAAATGTCCAACACAAGTTCGACATGGAGACGTCACCTTTGATGGGAAGTCATGTTCCCTAAATTTTCTTCTTTCCACTACCATACACAAGTCAATTTCATAGAGGGTGGGAATTTTTATGTGCTTATTACAATAACTTTTAAGAAAATTTTGTAATGTTTTCCTACCATTCCCTGTTATTCTTGACTAGCATGTGCACTAATATCTTCCCTTCTCATTTTCTTTTTGGTTTTTATTTTTGTTATTTTGTTTGGGTATTTGAAAGTAACTATTAGTAGTATTACTTAAGCTCAGATAAACCATTAAACTTTGTCCTTGGCATAGGCTTCCCAATTAAAAATTAAAATAACATAAAATAAGTAAATTACACTCATCTCCCTCAACATTAGCTAATTATAATTAACTTTTTCAACATCTGAAATTTACACTCACACTTTGTATTTTGAAATGTTTGTCACAACCAAACTTTTCTATCAATCTGACCATCATTGCTAAATGAGAAGCAATGTGGTCAACGGGATGAAGTCATATGAAATGTCTATTTCATTTTTTAGATTATGTGAAATATCCAAAATGCTTTTGTGATCTTCAAATATTAATAAAATCTTGTCTTTTCAGATTATAGTCTAGCTCTATTTCCAAAATTGAAGCCAATGTTTGGAATTGGAAAACAATGAAATAAAGCAAAATTATTACGAATTATTTTCTTTTTGAACTTTTGAAAATCTGAATGGCATTTTAGAATTTTTATATAGTCTAAACTGGTTAAAGAGGCATTTCATATTATTTTGTTATGTGATCTCACTAATTTTCATGCAACATTAACGGTCTGATGGATGAAAAGATTTAGCTATGACACATTATACGAAGGATGGGTGAAAATTTTAAATGTTGAGGGGAGATTTGTAATTTACACTAAAAAATGAGAAAAAAAAGTCTCCTTCTTTGTCGTTGTTACTGAGATTATCTGACCCAGTTCAAAAATATGGTCCGCAGGTTCAATCTCCGGCCACCGAAGACAATTGCATTTACAAAATTCTTGCTTACTATAACCAGAGGTTGATGGAGGTTCGCCAGCCTTGGCAGCAAATGAAATTTTTGGGCTACAAATTTTACCCCCTTTTTTTTTCTTTTTTTAGGCGGTGGGGTGGTCCGGGCCAATTTTTTGTTTTGTTGTTGTAGGATGATGGTATGTTGTGTTGGGGAGTATAAAGTTGCGCTTGCTTTGGTGACAACTATTTACGTACCTGAATTTGGCATACATATTCCTGGATTGGTGCTGTAGAATTACACGACTGTCATAAAGTCTTGCAGTGCCTTGGTTTTCTTCAAGTTCTTGCGTTTATGCATCCAGGTCCAATCTTGCTGTCTCTATTAACTAACTTTTGGCGATCTTAATTGATTACTATAGTTGGCCCTTTTTCTTTAGCGCCATAGAGTGCTACATTTTCACTTGGATCGTGGATTTATTAAGAAGGGATTGAAAAGTTACTATTCTTATTTGATTGTTGTGAAAATTTTAAGGGGAAAATATAAGGAATTCTAGAAAAAAAAAATATGAATTGCTTTTTTACGCTCTATTATAAAGGTGAAAATTATTAATAATTCCTAAACTTTATAAATCTACTTTGATTCCCTTGTATTTAAGAAGAAAATAAAGTCATGGATAGTGTTAATTTTTCATGTGAAAAATAAAAATATCGATTGAAAATTAAATAGAATTAGAGGAATAAGTACACAAAATGTAAAATGGAGGGGTCTAAATACATTTTTTAGATGTTATTGAGAGTTAAAATTGTTTTCTTCATATATATATATTTGTTGGGGAACGCGGAAAAACCTCAAGATCACGGCTATAGTGTATATAATTAATACAAAAATTCTTTACCGTTCTATACTATGAGAACAAGATCATACCTTCGAGTTCTCTCTTGTTTGATCTCGACAAATCCAATAGAGAAAACTTTTGTTGACTTCGATTCGAATGCTCGATCTCAACCTTTAGCCTTCTGCCGTATTCTCGAAAATACCTTCCTTCTCTCTCACAAGATGGTCGGATCTCTTGGCAGTTTCTCTAGGGTTCTTATTTTTCTCTTCTGAAAACGTTAACCCTAGCCACCACAAGAGAGGGTATTTTATAGGGCTACAACAGGGACCAATAGGCAAATAAGAGAAGGATTTCCTATGTAATTAAATCTCCTAATCCTACCCGGGTTAGGATTTAATTACATAAATTATAATTCATTCCACTAAAGA
>QLOD02000030.1:15185231-15199439 GCA_003260245.2 Sideroxylon spinosum
AGTTATTAGACTTTTCAATTCTTATTCTATAACCTAGAAACTAAATAACATAGGCTCCTTGTGAATTCGACCTCGGAAACTGCGACTACTCTCTTGCACTTGAGAGGTACGACCTAAAACATATTTTAGGGTCAGTCAACATTCTACAACAAGATAGGCATGCACCTGAATCTTGTATAGTATGGTCTAAAAATCAAAGACCTTTCAATTTCAAACCTGGAATGATTCAACTCCTCCAAACCTTTCATGGTATGGAATCTGAAAATCCTTATAAACATTTAACTAGATTTAAGAATATTTGTGTGACTTTCAGAGATCAAAATTATTTCATAGATCTGGTATTCCTAAAAAAATTTCCTTTTTCTCTTAAGGATAAAGCTACTAGATAATTTGAACTTTTACAACCAAATTCTATTACTTCTTGGGAAGAAATGCAATCTAAATTTCTAAAGAATTTTTTTCCTCACAATAGAACTGACGCCATTTAACATCAAATTTTAAACTTTACTCCTCGACTGGTGAAGCATTTTTATTAGTGCAGGAAAAGGTTCGAAACACTTATACTTTGCTGTCTACATTACAGATTTGAAGTTTGGCATTCGGCAAGTATCTTCTATGGCTTATTAACGCCATAACTAAAACAATTTGTGGAAACCATGTGTAATGAATAGTTCTACAATAAAACTTCGAGAGAAGCATACGAGTATTTTTGAATTCCTTGTTGAAAATGCACAAACTTAGGATAATACGAGAACTCAAAACACCGAAGCTGCTAGTACTACACCAAATAGAGGTTTACAACAATTGAGTGAAAGCGACAACCTTAAAGCCAAATTAGTAACACTAACTAGGGAGATTAAGACCTTGAAAATTAAATAGGAAACATCTACTATTAAGGAACCCGTGGCAAGTGTTTATTGCCTTATGTGTGATAGCCAAGCACACAAGAGAGATGATTGCCCTACTATCCCCATGTGTACAGAAATAGTGCAAAGACAGCAATCTAGTGAATTAGCTATCAATACAATCAACCAATTTCGTCCACCATATCGGATACAAAATCAAGGGGGAAATCCATTTTTTGAAACCTTTAATTCGGGCTAGAGGAATCATCCTAATTTTGGATGGAGAGATGATGGAGCATCTATGCCTCAGCAGTTTCATTCTGCTCTACCTCCACCTACTCCAAAAATTCCTATCCATAACCCAAAACCGTCTTAGAACATAGGACCACATCCAAATACACAATTCTTTCCTAATAAACAGTTTACCAAAGAAACTCTTCAGCAATTCATGGCAACATAATCTACATTATGGGCCCAAAATAATCAAGTAATGGTTGATATAAAATGACAATTGACTTTTATAACCCAAACACTGAGCAATCAGCAAAAAAGTCAATAGCCTGCTCAATCACGTCCAAATTAATCCGCTCAAGTAAATCAAACTTAATGATCTTCTAATGCTTAAAATAATCTAGAGTAAATTTAAGCTGTCATGATGCTTAGGAATGGTAAAATAATAGACAAAACCATTCATCCTAGGGTGGCTGAGCCCGGGAAAGAACCAAAATGGACAGAGAAAATCAATTTTAGATAGAGGAACAAGTAGAACTAGATGAAAATAAAGGAAAGCAAGAGAAAGACATAGAAAAAAAAAAGAATGAGAAAGAAGATGAAAAAGAAGTAGAGGTTTCTTCAAGGGAATATGTTCCCAAAACCACTATTCCCTCAAAGATTGCTAAAATCAAAAAGAGATGCTCAAGCTGTAGAAATGTTAGAGGTGTTCAAGCGAGTCAAAATCAACATATCTCTAATTGATGTAATTAAGAAAATTCTTGCATATGCCAAATTTTTAAAGGAATTATGCACGTTGAAAGGAAGGCTAAATGTAAAAGAGAAAGTCTTTCTAACTAAACAAACTAGTGCTATACTTCGTGGCCGTATACCCCCTAAGTATAAGGACCCTGGATGTCCTACTATATCATGTCACATAGGGGATTATTATATCAGCTGAGCATCGCTTGATTTAGAGGTAAATGCAAATTTACTCCCATACTCAATTTATGATCGATTGGATTTAGGAGAGATAATGCCCACTCGTGTGACACTTCAACTTCTTGATAGATCTATTAGAGTCCCACGAGGAATAGTTAAGAATGTATTGGTTCGGGTAGAGAATTTCTGTTTTCCAATAGACTTTATCATAATGGATACATAACCCTTAACCAATCTTTGCACACCTAATTCGACACCTGTTATATTGGGTAAACCATTCCTTGTAACCTCAAATGCACTTACAAACTGCAGGATTGCATCAATAAAACTATCTTTTGGAAATATTAAGTTCGAAACTAATATTTTCCATGTTATTAAACATCCAAAAGAACATCTTGATGTTCAAGAGGTTGATTCGGTAGAAACCATAGTACAGGATTATATCGATCGTGAATTCATAGAGGATCCATTAGAGACGGTTATTTGCTTTAGTGAGGAGAATCTAACTTTTTCAACTCAAATGGTCGAATTAAAAATAATATATGATTGGTTAGAGGTGTGCCCAATTATGTCTATGGTAAAATGGGTACCAACCTTGGAACCACTAGGACCAATGTTGAATATGGTACAATCTTCAGAATTAAAAGTTCTTAATCCTTATAGAAAGCCCTTCCTAGCAATTTAAAATAAGCATTCCTTAGATAAGAAGAGACATAGCCAATAGTTATGTGGTCTAAATTAACTACTAAACAAGAGTACCAGTTATTAAATCTCTTGAAAGCCATAAAAAAAGCTTTAGGTTGGTTAGTAGCAGACTTAACTAGTATTAGTCTACTTCTTTGCACACACTGAATTTATTTAGAAAATGATGCCAAACCAGTTAGACCAATGCAAAGAAGGCTCAATCCGAACATGAAAGAAGTAGTAAGAGATTAAGTGTTAAAATTACTTGATGTAGGAATTATATTCCTAATTTTTTACTCTAAATGGTTCCTAAGGAATTAGGCGTTACTGTAGTTTGTAATGAGAATAATGAGTTGGTTCCAACTCAAATTCAGACTAGCTATAGAGTATACATTGATTATAGAAAACTTAATGCAGTGACCCCAAAAGATCAGTTCCCTCTTCCATTCCTCGATCAAGTGTTAGAAAGAGTAGTTTCTTAGATGGTTATTCGGGCTATAATCAAATAGATATTACTTTAGAGGATCAAGTTAAAACTACTTTACTTATCCTTTTGACACATTTGCTTATAAAAGAATGCTTTTCGATCTTTTTAACACTGCTCCTACCTTTCAACGCTGCATGATCAGCAATTTTAGTGAAATGGTGAAGAAATCGTGGAGGTCTTTATGGATGATTTCTCTGTTTATGGTGATTCCTTAGAGCAGTGCTTAAAGAATCTTGATCTAATATTAACTTGGTGTGAGGAGAAAAATCTAGTGCTTAATTAGGAAAAATGCCATTTCATGGTAACTAAAGCATATTTTTAGGTCACATTGTGTTCAAAGAGGGCGTCTAAGTGGATCAAGCTAAGATAGAATTAATTCAGAAACTTCTGACTCCATAATCTGTTAAGGATATCCGCTCATTCTTGGGCCATGCAGAATTATATCGGTGTTTCATTCAATCATTTGGTGAAATTTCAAAACCCCTTTGTCATTTATTATCATGAAAGACATCTTTTGAATGGACACCATAATGCCAAGAGGTGTTTTAAAAACTCAAGACTTATTTAACTACAGCACTTATTCTTCAATCTCTTGACTGGTCACTTTCTTTTGAACTTATGTGTGACACAAGTGACTATGCTATTGGTGTTGTGTTGGGGCAAAGAAAAAATAAGAAAGCACATGTTCTTTATTATGCAAGTAAAACCCTAAATGTTACTCAGCAAAATTACAAGACAACTGAAAAAGAGATGTTAGTAGTTGTCTTTGCCCATAAGAAATTTGGCTCTTATCTCGTTGGTTCAATAGTTATAGTGTATACTGATCATTCTGCATTAAACTACCTGTTGACCAAACAAGAAGCAAACTAAGGCTAATATGTTAGATTCTATTATTACAAGAATTTAACCTTGAAAATAGAGATAAAAGGGTGTTGAGAATGTGGTAGTCGAACATTTTTCACGTTTACCGTTGTTGACCAAACAAGAAGCAAAACTAAGGCTAATATGTTGGATTCTGTTATTACAAGAGTTTGACCTTGAAAATAGAGACAAAAAGGGTGTTGAGAATGTGGTAGTCGATCATTTGTCACGTTTATCGATGGAAGCTTACTCAAAGGACAAAATTCAAATAAATGATAGCTTCTCAGATGAACCACTATTCAATGTACCTATAATAACGGCAACCACACCTCTGTGGTATGTTGACATTGCAAATTATTTGGTGACTAGAAAAATTCCAGATGAATGGAATCCTAAGTATAGAAAGAAATTTTATGAGAAACGTCCAAGTTTTCTTCCGGGATGACCCTTATTTATTTAAATATCACCCAGACCAAGTAATTCGACGTTGTGTTCCCAAATCGAAAGTATAGCGCATAATCAAATTCTACCATTCCCAACCTTGCGGTGGCCATTTCTCTACAAATGAAACATATACAAACATTCTACAATGTGGATTTTATTAGCCACTTTATTTAAGGATGTTCATCACTTTTGTACCACGTGCGATAGATGTCAACGTTTAGGGAGCCTCACCCATAAAAACATGATGTCTCTTTCCCCTATTCTTATTTTGGAAGTATTTGACTATTAGGGAATAGATTTCATGGGCCCCTTTCTATATTTTTTGAGTTTGAATATATTTTACTAGGGATAGATTATGTTTCTAAATGAGTTGAAGCAATTACCACAAGAACAAATGATCGTAAAGTCATGCTCAAATTTCTCCATAAGAATATTTTTTCATAATTCAGAATGCCACAAGCAATTATAAGTGATGGAGAAAAACACTCTCGTAATCAGCCAATGGGTATGCTATGACGTAAATATGGTGTAGTTCACACGGTTGGTAATCATATCACCCACAGACAAGTGGGCAAGTAGAGCTTGTAAATAGAAAAATCAAGCAAATCCTAGAAAAAATGACAAATTAAATTGTAAGTAAGCTTCATCTTTTTCTTGGAAAATTGCAATCTAAGTGGACCGGTTCCTTCATAGTAAAGAGTGTTTCTGAACATGGTGCTGTTAAACCAGAAAACCTAAAGAATAAAAATTGCTTCAAGGTAAATGGACATCGATTTAAATGGTATTTAGAAAATTTCATGCGATTAGTTGAGTCATGGGACTTGTTAGATCCCCTATCATATGAGTTGTCTCCAATTAGAGTGTATGTTAGATGTATATTAGTTAGTTTAGAATAATTTTAGAGATAGAATAGCATAGTTTTCATTTGTCTATCCAAAAAGAAAAAAAAAGTCGGTCCAGACCACCCGTTCGGACCACAGTAGGGTGGACTTTGTGGGGGTGCACGATCGGTTCGGACCATTCCCTAAATGGTTGGGACCTTGCAAGTTCTTTTATAAAACCCAAATCCTTTTGTTCGACCGAGACTTTCTCTTTAAAGCCTTCGTCTCCATGACTTCATCCCCCCAAACCTCTTCCAAATTGTTTCTCCCACCATCCACGGCATTTGGGTCACTCCAAATCGCTCAACGTATGCTCCATCCTAAAAAATTGGTAAGTTCATTTTTTCATAGACGTTGTTTGATTTAACAAGGAGGATTTACCTGTGGCTTGAAGTTATGATTTGGGCCTCTTTCCCTTCCTCGATCAAGGTATATAGCGTATAAACTTGAATGGGTGGCCTACTTTGCTCAATTGCATTCAAATTCTTTCAATCAATTGTGTAATTTATTAGGTAACCAAAATTTCCAATTTTTCTAAGATTGGACCCGATTGTGTAGTTCCTAGAAGCCTATTTAGCTAAAAAAAAAAAAAATCTTTCAATGACAACTTTTTGTTCATATTCTATAGTTTTATTTTACTCTTAGTGGGCCACTGAATTTGTGTGGACATAGGGCTTGCTTATTGTTAATTATCCTACCAATATTGTCCATTTTGGATATAGCAAAGATACCCCCTGTGAGTTAAGCAAACTGCTCATAGACAAATTAATTCCACCTCCTTTGATTAAAATGTTTTTGGAGAAAACAAGCCGAAACTCAATATTATGATATTTGGGCTTACAAGCCAGTAGTAATTGAAAGGATTTGGCAAATTTATCAATTTAAAGGGGAGGATTTCATGCTGTAACAGAATTTTGAAGGCAGATAGTGGTTGGGATTAGTAAGATTTCATTCCAGTTACGTGGTGGACACTGTTAGGGAAATTTTCACAAGTATTAAAGAAAATTCTATAATTAAGAGGAAAGGCTGTAAAAGAATAATCAGTTAGGTTCAGGGAGTTGAAATTTTCTTCACACTTAATGATTTTTTGCAAGGTTTCCAACTTTCCCACATTTCAAACTCAGAATTCTCCTATCGAGCTGAGGGTGCTCCACCACTTCCTATTATTCCTTGGGAGATCTTGGTTGAGGGCCAAGAGTGGACTAAGGAATATAGGAAGCCAGTTCCTATGTTGAATGAAAAATATTAGGCCTTGAATATGTTCTCTTGCACTAATCTCCTACCCCAAAACAGGTATGTTGACTGTACCCCACTTCAAGTCTGACTGATATATACCATTAGAATGGGAATGACGATTGACTTATCCTCATATTTCTAGTACCATATTGTATACACATTTAAACACCCTGGACCACTCATAGCATTACTTTTTGGAGGTGGCCTTATAGAATTTTGCAAGAGAAAAGGCGTATAGATTATAGATCGCATACCTTTGACCCCAGGATTGAATCCTTTTGATATCATTTCCTATTCCAAATCTTAGGGTAACATGGCTAGAATTAAGAAGAGAAGAATGAAGATTGATGAGGAAAGGAGTGGGTCACATGCTCAGACTGACGAGAAAGTGGAACATGAAGTATCAAATGCTAAGCTAGATTCCTAAATAGGTGCATTGGCATATAGAATGCGTCACTTGGAGCAAAACCCAAGAGGATGACCACCAACTCTTACTACAGATTCAGAGGTCATAGCAGACTCAGGATTATTTCTTGTAGAGCATTCTAGATCACCTTCGAGACTCTTCTCATCCACCACCGCAACGATTACCTGTTTTGTTTCTTTTCTTTCTTTGGTTTTTTAGGGTGTTTATAATTTTTGTGAGTTTACGGTTTAGATTTAGTGCCCTATTTTGTACCTCTAAAATTCTACAATTCTGTTATACTTTTATTTTGTTCCTGTACATTGTGTTATGACTATGCTGATGATTATCATATTTTAATTTCATAACCTCATAGTGCCTGTCTTTTCTCTTTAATTTATTTTTGCTGTTTTAACTCTTTTCAGTCTGCTATTTATCCCATGCTCAGCAATATTATGTTGATTGTCTTATTTTGCACTTTATGTATTTTGTGTAAGGACAAGTCCATCATATCTAACAAATCTGAACCATTAGATCAGGATATGAAGTTAGAGATTTAAAATAATAATCCAAGTGGTTATGATGTGTCAGGTAGTTCAAAGTGTTCCATTAAGGATTAGCCTAATGATTGTTTTGAATAGAGAAATTCTTTACCCATTTCTAGTATTTTCCTTCCCATAATCCTTATAACACTTGACCAGTTTCTTAAGGGGCAAGGGTAGGACAAGGTAGATCTAGACTTTTTAGTGCATATGGAGTGGGCTGAGGTAGACATATATGTTGAGTGGCCTAATGCACCCATTATGACACTGACACCAAAACCACAGTCTTATCTGATGATTCGTCACACTCTGATTATGACAATATGCCTCCGTTAAATGATATTCCCGATTTGGGCTGTGAGACTAATGAGAGTATTGACACTTTTACCGAGTCTGATTATGGTGACTAGCCTCCATAAGATTTTATAATTTCGGATGAAGCTATTGTTGCTAATAATGATGCATTAGCTAGGTATGTAGCCGACATGAGGTATTTCTTTCCCCCTATCGTCTTTTCTTTTCAGTATCTCTTTTATTTATTTTCCTTTTCTTATTTTTTTTAACATCATTAGTCACTTGCACTTTAAGTTGGGGGTCTACTTCTTACATATATTCCATTTAGTTTCAGTCTTCCTTCACTTTTGCTCTTACACTATACACACATTGGGGACACTGTGTCCTTTTAGTTGGGGGGAGACTACATGATGATTTGTCTCTGAATTGGTTTACTATTGGTATTCGTCATGAAAACAATAAATGATTCTATTTCAATTTGGAATGAGACACTTGATTCAAACTGAGTATAAAATTTTTTAATGCATTGAAAACTTGTCAGTTGAGACCATTGAATGAAAGTGTGTGAGGGATTTGAGTTTATGAGATTTAGTTATTCAAGTATGCCAAGAAATAGGTGGAGACTTAAAACTCTATATTTTGTGAGCTTTTGAGCCTAAGCTTTGGTTCTGGAAGGTTTTATACTTAATATTTCCTTCATCTCCCATTTCTTGAATAGCTTTATCACATAACTTTGCTTTGGTATTTAATGCACAAGATGCTATTCTTGATTTATGTGTATGGATCAATGCCTCTAACAAAGTGTTATTAACCTAAAGAGTGATGTTAGGCAATCTTTCTTACATTTGGAAGCTTATGAATTTTCTTTGATTACATTTATTCTTTGAAGCCACTTTGAAGCCATTTTAAATATATATATATATGGAATTTCTTGTTTAGCCACATTTATAACTCTTTAACCATAGATATATAGGTAAATCAACCTTTGCATGTCTGGAATACTTGTGCAGAATTTCGTAATGTGGCGTAAAAAAAGGGGAGCTTGTAATTGAAAAATTGTAGTGGAACAAAAAAAAGAAAACATCTGGAAAAAAAATGTGATATAGCATTTCATGAGTTCATTATTATTAGTCCCATAAGAAAAAAAAAATGAAAAATAAAAATAAAACTTCAATGTTTGGCATTCAAAGAGTAGAAAGGAGAAAATTTGGGAGTACAATCATTGTAATCCCTAAACATGCACTTTGATTTTTCCTATCCTTTGTTTGTCTAAACAATACTTCATGGCCAAGCTACAACCTAGTAAAGACCTAATGGACTCTAGGTGAAAGACACTTACATGAGTATTAATCTGTTTTATGTAGTTGATAGTAGTTTTCTTACTTTGCATTAATACATTCCATTCATAAAGCTATGCAACACTTTACATTTTAATTCTTTTAGTCACTACTTGATTTGGGTTCATTGCACTTATTTGTATTACATTCCTACATGAACCATGAAAGTAACTCTTTTCAAGCGATTTCATTTGTGAGAGAACAACTACGAAAGTTTTAAAGTTGAGATCACAATCTTTGAGTATACTTGATAGCTATTTGGAATGAATGACATGAATCGGCACACTTGAAATTAAATGGTTGAGAGTTAATTAAGTTTGACATGCTTTGAGAGGTTTTATGCAATTTTTCCTTTACGTGAAACTTAGATCGTAGTAAAAACACATCACATTGTGAAATAATTAATACACCTGGATTTGAAAGTTGAATTAAGATTTTTATTCATTGTTTCGTTATAATCTCACCTTGCATCGCTATTTATTTTTCTGTTTTTAAATTTTTGAAAGTTTTAATATATCACTTCAAATTAATTTTAATTGATGAAGTATATTATTAATTAAAATTGGATCAAACTCAATCCTCAAAACCTTTACAAACATATAAATTGTGAACTAGGTAGTGAATACTTTTATCTTGTAAAACCTAGAAAATCAAAACATTAGATTCCTTATGGATACGATCCTGAATTCACCAGCTAAAACTACACCGCACACCCTTACACTTGGGAGTATTTTTAGACGTAATTTCTAGAGCCGGTCAATTGCCCTACCCATCTAGCATAGAAGCGTGCAGGTACAGATGAATCACTTGTTATTGAAGTAAGTTTTTTGGTGGGTATTTCATAGGGGTAAGTAATCACATTTGTAAGTCGTTGCATGGGTTTCAGAAAACCAAGAGGCTAAGTGATGGGTGGGCTTGCATGCATGTTGGTGATGGCTTTAAGTTTGCTGCTATTTTAGCTGGAGTAGTTAGATTACTTTTTAGTGATAAACGTTCAGTTTTAGAAAATTACCTTTATGTATCTAGTATTAGAGGAAATTTAGTTTTAGTTTCTTGTTTAATTAAAAAAGGATATTCAGTAGTTTTTAACTTTTCAGTTACTATTAAATGATTCTTTTATTTACTCTGGTACATTGACAAGTGGCTATATTTGATTACTCCACAATTGAATGAAATTCATGACATAGAAAGCAGTAATTCACAACCATCATCATCATCATTCATTTCACCAAATCTTAAAAGAAAAGTTTCTTCAAGTAATCTAACATATCTCTGGTATTTAAGGCGTAGTCATATTAATCTGAAGAGGATAACAAGGTTGATAAAGGAATGTGCTTTATCTTTATTAGCAATGGAGCCATTACCGACTTGTGTATCCTACTTGGAAGGTAAAATGACTAAAAGATCCTTTTTTGCAAAAGAGAATAGAGCTAAAAATTTATTGGAGTTAGTTCACACTAATGTGTGTGGACCTCTAAATGTCAAAGCCCAGGAAGTTTATGAATATTTCATCACTTTCACAGATGATTACTTTAGGTGTGGTTATCTCTATCTGTTATACCATAAGTTTGAAAATTTTGAAAAGTTCAAAGAGTTTTCGATTGAAGTAGGAAAGTAATTAGATAAGTACATAAAGTCACTTAGAATTGATCGAGGTAGTGAGTATCTCTCCAATGAATTTGGTAAATATTTGTTAGATAATAGGATTATATCTTAATTATCTGAACTAAGCATGCCTTAGTAGAGTGGTGTAGCTTAGAGAAGAAAAAATGACTCTTTTAGATATAATTAGATCAATGATAAGTTATTCTAATCTACCTATATTCCTTTGGGAATACACCTTAACAATAGCTATGTATATTCTAAACTCTTTATCTACTAAGTTTGCTCCTAAGACTCCCATTGAGTTGCGGACTGGACGACTTCATAGTCTACAACACTATAGGATATGGGGTTACCCTATATGCATGCTGATGGGTAAGAATGGTAAGTTGGAATCAAGATCAAAATTAAGTTATTTCATAGGATATCCAAAAAGAACGAAAGGTTGGCTATTTTATAATCCCAAAAAGCAGAAGGTATTCGCTAGCACGAATGCTGTCTTTCTAAAAGATGATTATATTATGGACCAGAAACCCAAGGGCAGAGTTTAGGTAAATAAGATATATAATTCTCTCCCGCAGGTCACTAACATAAACATTGCACAGGATACTCCACACACTACATCACCTACTTTTTTTGATACACCAAAAACTCATCGTAGTGGGATGACAGTCAGTGTACCTGACAGGTATATGTTATTTGGAGAGAATATATACGGTGGATAGAGTGTTGATGATGACAAGTCCAAAGGCTTGTTTCTAAAAACATTTGCAATGGCCGCCTAAGAGCTTTCGCCGTCACCGGGCTTGAGATTTATTGCTGCTATTTTCCTTCCTTGGATGTTTGAGACTCTTGTATCTACCTCTACCCATTCATCCTTTGAAATATTTCATGCTATTTTCCTTTTTATTCTATTTGGGTATATATATATACCTGTTTTGCTTTTGTTAAATATACTGTTTGTATGTATGTATTTTTTAGTCTAGGATGTAGACTGGTTGGTTATAATTTTCTTACTTATTCCTTACTTTCATATCTAAGTTTAAGTTTGGTTGCTTGAAATCAATTAAAATTTATCAATTTTTTATATTTTTGTAATTAAATTTCATTACATATTATTTTTGTATTAAATTTTATACTTTTAATATATTTTTTGTTAATTTTTTTTTATCATCCAAATATCTCATAAGAAATTTGTTTTGTTTCATTTGGGGGGGTGAGGGGGAGTTTAGTAGTGTTCTAATTAATTGTCAAGCACAACCTTGAAAATAAAAACAATTGATTTACTTTATTAAATTATACTATTTAATAGTTTTTATTTTATTATTTTAGTTAGATAAAAATAAATTTTTTTAATTTTGTTATTTTAATTAAATAAATAGTATTTAAGGGGCAAAATTCGCTTCTAGGAACCTAGCCCCTCTCTTGTTGGGATGCTTGTTTGAGTTGGCTGGCTCTTCCATGCCTCAGCTTTAGAGTAAGATGAAAATATATATATTAGTAATTATTAGCATTTATATTTATCAAAAATATTAATAACAGGGTTTTTTACGTTACTATATATATATTAATTATAGAATATACATAAAAACGTTCGATAGAAAGGATTTGCAAAATTCTGTTAGGTGTCGTTCTTCAAGTCGACGACATCCATGTCATTAGTTTGATTAACGACAGCCCCAGCTCAGTTGACATGGCCCTGGCATGTTGGTGACTCAATTGACAACACCTTATATATCTAGAGGGGTAAGGATACAGTACGACCAATTTCAAAAGAGCCAATTGATAGTATGTTGGTCATGGTGAAAGATACCAAGTCCTCTTACAACCTACTGGCTTCCTCCCTTAACCCCTAGTCAATTTATTTTTCATCCGATCAATCACCATTCCAGCATCTCTACCTTCTTCAGTCCTACATGATCTTATGTAGAAACTCAATTTCTTCACTGCCATTCCAAACTCTCGGCAGAGCCCTTTGGTAGCTGCCCGTTGGGGGCTATTGTTCTTCTTCCGCCTTAGCCCACCTCGAACTCACACTTTCAAATATATTTCTCAAATGGATTCGTCAGTCGCGATGCCACCTCCAATCTGCACCAGCTACCTTTCCCGGAATCATTCACCTTCTCCGCCGTATCATCCACCTCGTCTCCTCATTCCCTCGAAGAACAATAATATCTGGCCCAATGCATAGTTGTCAAGCACTCTTCGCGTGGTTGGTTAAGAGAATTCTTTGCATTTCTAATCTATGCGTTGTTACTCCGGAAGCTTCCACGCTCTTTGTGGTGAATTCGTATGATGTGAGAATTGAACATACAAAAGAGAGGAACAGGGGATTTTCGTTTAGTCATGGTTGGAAAACTCGAAAAAGTCTCTGATGTTGTCAGTAGAGGCACCAAGATGCCATGTCAATAGCTGTACCACCGACATGTAATAAGGTGTGGTTAATCCCAACAACGACATTTAACACACTTTTATAATTACTTTCTTCTGAATGTTTTTATGTATTTTCTATAATTAATATATATATATATTAATGTAAAAATCCTAAAATAAGTGAAATATGTAAAACAACATAAATTTAAAAATTAATTTATTACATTATTTTTATTCTTTATTAATAAAAAATATTAATTTTAATTTTATTTGATTTTAATTATCAAAGTAAAATGGACAAGATGATGAGAACATTTAAATTGAACTATAATTTTGAATTTATATAATAATAATTTAATTATTACTAAACTAAAAAATATAAGAATCGTAAAATATTTATAATTACAAAAGAATATGATGTTAAATAATAATTTATTATTTTATATTGCAAAATTATGCTTATATTACAACGGACATTTTGATAAATTGTAATCAAGATAAATGGTAAATCAAATGAAAATTCATAATAGATTCAAATAGATTTGGATTAAAATATATATATATTTAATATTATAAATTTAAGAGTATAAATTTATAATTTATTATATAATTATATTTAACAAAGCATATTTTAAAAAGTGTGTTTTAGTAATCTAAAATGAATGACTGAAATTTAGAATAAATTGATAAAAAATTATATTTTTTGAAAAATTTTTTTTAATGAGATCATAAAATTATTGTTTAGTATTTAAATTTATTTAGATTAAATTTTAATATTTAAAAATTTAAAATTTTAATTTAAAAATTAAATAATAATTAATATAAATAATGGAAGAAAAGATAAGGATAAAAATTTCAACTAGACAAAAATTTGAATTTACATAAAAGACATTATACCAAACCAAACCAAACCAAACTAAACTAAGCCTTTTCCCACTAGGTGGGGTCGGCTATATAGATTTGACGACGTCAATCAAATCTGTTTTGGGGCATGTCCTCCGTTAGATTCATATAGATAAGGTCATGTCTAATTGTTTCTTTCCAACTTCTCTTAGGTCTCCCTCTCC
>QLOD02000030.1:15199539-15249151 GCA_003260245.2 Sideroxylon spinosum
TGAGGCCTTTACACTTCTACTTGACTCAAGACTATAGTGTCTTAGCCTACACTAAGTCTAAACATTACAGAACTCTGCTTTGACTATAGATTTGCCAACTTTACAATTTTGTCCCTAACATTCTCAAATCTTTTACAAAAGCAAGTCGGATTGGTTTAGTTTAGATGCACACATTCCTCTGGGGCAACGATTGGGGCGTGGCCATATGGGTTTTTATCTATTATTGTCTTAAAAGGAAAAAATCCTTTTTTTTTTTTTTATCAAAAAACAAACTTATAAATAAACATCTAATATTAAATTTTATATCTTGGATTTATTTTATTTTATGTTTTAGTATTGAAATTGTAAATTTTTACAATTTAAAATTGTAATGGTATAATATTGAGTGCATCAAATTTATTAAAAACTATGTTAGATGTATTATATATATCGTATGATATGAATCATATGGTAAAATACAGGATATGAATCAGAATTTTTTTTTGAAAAATAAATATACTAGTAAAATATGTATGAAATGCCTATCTGACAAAATATGGTTAGCCAATATTAAAATCATATCTAAAATATATGATTGAGTGATTTGTGAGATTTGATTCCTTTATTATCTTAGTTAGGTTGATTAATATTATTCCTTACTTAGTAGAATCCATTAATATGAATATAAGATGAGCGAGGAAATGGATGATTATTCTCTTCTTTTCTCTTTATTTCTTTTTTAACATCGTATCAAAGCGTCGATCCCTCCACCCACCAAAAATACAAACCAACAAAAGAGCGCAGAAGACTACAAAAACCTTAAAGCAACAATTGTCATTGCTGTCGGTGATTGCTCTAGCCACCGATGATGCTATCGCCGAAGTGTTGATTCCCGACGATCATCATGGCCTAAGCCATCGGCTAACATGGCTTAATAGGCTCTCAACTGTGTCTTGCATTACAAAAATCCTAGGTCGCCAATAGTTCTTGTTACCCATGGCTTAATAGGCTCTCAACTGGTGACCTTTTCCCTAGAAGTGTTGATTTTCAATGACCACAATGAGCTCAAGCCCCAAGACCCACATAGCTCAACATGCCCTCATACATATCTCGTATGTCTGTAAGGACTAGTATTTTGATTTTTATTACTCCATTCATGATGTATATGTTCATGATTTATCTTGATGACGTGATAATTTGCTTTGATGTGAAAAATGAGTTAACTCAGCTGCTCAGTTCCTGGGTAGGGTTTTATTCATGTTAACACAAGCTTGAGTATGGGGTTGAGGATATCCGTTCACACTGGTATTCTCTCCAGTGCGCACGCACTTGGTTCGTGCACACGGCCTATCGCTTTAGTAGTATGCAAGTTGCAACTCACTTTTTCTGGTTTTTCGGCTGAGCTTCTTTCTATTTAATTTTCTTGCCTAATCCCTAAGTTCATCAACCAAGGTCACTTCACTAGCTTTTCATCTATTTTCTTTGTTTTTCAAGCATTCTAGCTTATATGTATGTGTACGTGTGTGTATGGATCTTTGGGTAGCATCAGACAAAAAATGAGAGGGAGTTGAGTTTAGTAAGAATGAGGTATGTACAAAATCTCTTCCTTTTTCATTTTTCAGTGTTCAATTGAGCTAATATTGAATGTGTAATGACCCTTGGTTTGGTGTTAAGAATTGTGGACTGATCACTGTTAATTTCGACTTTCCAAAGCTTTCCCGTAGTTTGGTTCTTTCTTCTTTAGTACCAGGAATTTAGATGCTTTGTTGTTGATTACATACTATATTCATGCATAAGGAGATGCTGGTATTGTTGTTTAACTGTTTTAATTATATATATACACATGACTTAAGGAAGAAAATGATGAACAGTAAGTTTGGTTCATGCTTAATACCTAATAAAATACTAAATTAATTGTATGGTTGTGTTCGTATGCTATTGATGATTGATATGGGATATAAACTAGAAAGAACATGGTTTTGAAACAAAGAAATGAATTTTTAAGACTTAGAAGCCAAAACAGGGAGTAGTCAATTGCTGGTGCATGAGCACCCTATGCACACTATTGAGTTCAGGCGCTAAAAGCCCTATCAGGGACTGCATGGATCGGCCTGTGAGGGACTATCTAAGGGAGAGTGAAGTAGGAGACAGCGAAGCAATTTCTTCTGTCCTACACTGCCTGGGTAGAGGAAAAAATAATATATTATAATATTCAACATCTATAAAACAATGTGTTTCAAACCTATGAAGGCGTTGAATTCCGTTAGAACTCCAAGGTTAATCGTGCTTGAGCAAGACTAGAAGTAGTATCAGGATGGATGATCCCCTGCAATGGACTTTCCATGCATTTAAACAATCCAAAAATAAATAAGATGTGATTCATTACAAATGGTATCAAAGGCAATACTCAGTCAAAAGTGTGGGCCAAGTGGGGGCGTGTGCTCTGTTAAGGAGAGGATTATCAGGGACTGTGAGGGACTCTGTCTAAGGGATAGTAAAGTAAGGGATGAAATATTGAAGTAATGCTTTCTGTCCTATATTGCCTGGGTAAATGAAGAAAATAATATATACATAATATTCAACATCTACAATGTACAATGCTTTTAAAGCTGTGAGATTATTGGATTCCGTTGGAACTTGAAGGCTAAAAGTGCTCGAGTGGGAGCAGTACCATGCCCCTGGGAATTAGTACTAGCCCTACACCTAACTAAGCCCAAAGTGGACAATATTATATTATGTAGATGCAGATCGTTATAGGTTTTACATGAAAAAATAAGATGATATGAAATAATGAGAAATGAGATATATAATGAGATGAGATGTTATTGAAATAGAGAGGTACGTATCCATGGGTTGAGAGTCGATAAGCCTGCACAATGATTGTTTATCGTGCTAGTAGGGTAGTAACTTACATAACGACATAGATGCCTAAGGGTGGTTGGTTATCGTGCCAGTAGGGCAGTAACCTACATGACAATGCAGATGCCTGAAGTTGGCATGTTGATTTCTCAAAATTGTGTGTGAAGATTAGATCCTTAGTTAAGTGAGAGAAATGTGTGAGTACTTCTTAGAACTGTGTGCTGGATTGTACATCACCCCTAGTAGTGTGCACGGGATTATTTATATGGACTGGATGTCAAATTTTTGAATTACTTGACCCAATTTAATATTTTTGATTATGTTAATGGTGGAATCATAATATTGAGATGATAATGATGATGTTATGGTTTTAACATAAAATTATGGTTATCATATTTATATTAGTAGCATGATAGGATGTGGATTTTATTATTTTATTTGGTGGTTCATCCCTGAGAGTGTTCACTCCTCTACATACTTCATTATGGGTTCGTATAGAGCCACTTGTGACAGGCAAGCCGGGCCACCTAGTCATGAGGCATAGCTACCAGGATTTATTTTAAGTATTTAATTCTGTTAAGAGAGTAAGTATTTTGATGTAAGGATCTTGTATATATCATATATATTGTTTTCTCAATGAGTTCGTACAAACTATGGACTTTGACATATTATTTTAAGAATGTGTGTCCAATTTTATTATACTTTATATATAGTGTTGCTCTAATTAGGTTTGGGTTTGTTTGATTATTTATAATTTGCATGTGATTAGCTCGCACCTTGGTCTACTGAAAACTGGGGGTACAAAAGGTATAAATATGGGTAAAGTCATAATCTCATCCCAAGTGCAACAACTTCTTAACAGAATAAAGTTTCTATCTTTATGCATGCTCATAACATATATATGATGCCATTGCCCTAGTATTAATAAATTGCAATTCATCCAATTGTTTCATAATTTTTCATAAACCTGTATTGGAAAATTTTCTATAACATGCATACATTATTTCAAAATGATCCATAATTATTATAAATAAAATAACAACTACAAATATCTTAGTATATGCTCAACTAGGTGAAACATAACTTGAAATAGTAGCAAAACAAGACGAACAAAAACACTATGAATTGTGTCTAGATGGGGCAAAGGTGTCCAAAATCCTTGTTATGCTCGAATGGGTACTTGACCATTTAAACTGTCAAGTGTCCAGTTGGATAGTAAAAGGGTCGTTCGAGTGTCTTGACCAAATCCAAGCTTAGTTTTGTTTAGATCTGTTTGAAACCCAGATTTTTATTACGCACAATGATTCTAGAAAGTGAAATCCACAAATATATGGATCTAAAGCAAGAAACACTTGTTCATCGATTCCTCTATTTATATATTTGTATTCCATGTTGCGAATGAAATACTCTCCACTGAGTTTGAAGTGGGAATTAAGCAACATATTTCTAACGTAAAACTTCCAAATTTCACAAGTTTCAATCGTCTCTTCCCTATAATAGAAATTCAAATACCGTATAGCTATTAGTTACATCCATGAAGAATTTAACAGTACAATATATGCACTACAAAGTTAGAACTTTAGACATTCAATAAGGGAGAACCATCATACCCAAATATAGCCAAAAAGCCATCAATATATAATTCTATATAAATTTTAATAACATAGAAGGATACAAATATACTTATATCTGAGTTGTAAATTGTATGTGAACAGACATCCATTCCTTGTTTCATAACTTTCTGGGAGAATAAAGGGAGAATCACCATATCATGCTAATATGCCATGCCATACCACACACCTTACTTAGATATGCTTCAAAACGTCTTAGAATGTTAGAAACATTAAAGTACAAGTGTACACACGCTGACTCGTGTAGATATAGGCTTAGAAATAATTATCATTGTCACGCTCTGAATTTCGTAACCCGAGGAGCGAACTAAATAATCACATGCAATAAGCATAACTAATCACAAACCTTGATCAAAGCCATACAATCAGCATGGAGAAAAATATGATTGAATATAACTGAATAGAATAATACAAAATAAGCCACACTCATCACTAGGCACAATACTCCATAGTATAAACACACTCCATTGAAGTATAGTAATAAATACAACTTTCCACTCTATTTAAGGGCACAAAAGAATAATATCAACCTCGCAACTGAGGTATCAAAAGACATAGCTGGTCAAAAGATGAAATAGAAAGACAATCAAGTCCCCTAAACAAAAGTCTCCACTTGGCCCATCTCCGAAATTGCAACCATAACTGTAGGGGATGAGCATTAGTTGTAATAATCCTTATTTTTAATTTTTTTAATTTTAGTTTCTAATTCTTAATTTTTAATTTATAAAATTTTAATAAATATATTATAATAAAATTTTATATATATATATGCACACGTGGCAACGAGGCTATGCCTCATCACATTTTCATCTTCTAGCAAATGTAAGCTACTTGTATAGATTTGATCGGTGGCTTTCATAGCCTTGGTTGGTGGCCTTTTAGGCTCCCCTGGAGCCTCCATGTGTAGGGCACTAGCAAGCCAAAGCGAAACCGGAGGGGGAAAAAAGTTAATACCAAAATCCAAATTATTCTAGTTTTCCAATTAAATCCGTTCCAAATGCACTTGCACTACTAGATTAAGGAAATGAAGTCTAGTTCAAGCATAAGGTGAATTTTTGTCTTTCCAATAAAGAACGAGATAGGTCATTGATGTATTATTTATACTTTTTATTTAATAGGAAATGACTATGAGAATAATTTTGGAGTATTTTAAAAGCGAAATTTTAAATTTTTAAACCGAACTTAATTTTTCTTTAAGGAAGAAGATAAATAATAAAGTAATTCTAGGCCGATGTTTTTTTTTAATTATTTGGTGTTGTAATTCCCCTGGTTTAGCAAATTTTACTTTCCTTTTGTTTTAAAATATTATAAAATAATAATCTATATATATAATATTTAATAGAGATACAATTGTGGGTTTAAATTTATATATTATTAAATTAATATTATGCTTAATAGCTGAAATTTTGGTGATTCTAAAATTGTGATTAGATTTGTAGATTTTTCTATTCAATGCTGAGATATGCTATGGTATGTTAAAATAAGATAAATATGTGTTCTTTTTGAAATGGATAATATAATTAAAAATAAACGGATGGTAACGATAATGAAGGCGTAAACTTATGAAAACTGACACACTCACAGACATTATTTCTAAACTTTAACAAGATTAAGGTGAAACCTAATAAAAAAATATTAATTTTGAGGAAAGTGAAGATACTATACAAAGTAAGGAGGGTCATGAGATATCCTTAGATTGAAAGACCTTAAACTTGTACAAGATTACGTCATTGTGCTTGTAGACTAATAAAATATAATGACGACGGAAAGTGGTAAGGCTCATTGTGTCTCTTAGACTCGAATCTATAAATGACAACATAGGAGTGTTTTGAAACTTGTATACTTCTACACAAACTTGCGATGATTTGGACTACCATTGTAATTGTGGGACAATCGTGCAGAATGTCCTTCCCATCTTGGGAAAAGAAAATAATAAATAAAAGAGAGATTAAAAAGAGAAATAAAAGTTACAAATTTATGTTATCCTATTCTGCTATGTGTTGTTATATTCAATAATTTCTTATTATATGCATCATTTTATGTGATTCTTAAAGTGCATTACAAAAGGTATATTTCTATACATCGTGAGCACAAGTGGTTTGGTGCTGACATCCTTACAGAATGTATTGCAGAGGTAAAGCCTAAGATCTAAAAGGGCCAGCACAACTATTTGAAACCCTACAGTTCTATTAAGTAGTTTTATTTTATTGTATGTAGAAATATCGCTTTGAAATAAATAAAACTTATGTTATCCAGTTTTAATTTAAACCTAGGCTTGTATTTTATTAATAAAACAATCATTTTTATTATTTATATCAGTGATAGTGAGATTGTAATGGACTAGGTGCATTAAATTTATATTTTAAACTCACTCTTCAGGGTCTTTTGATTTTGGGGAGTGAAAGGGTGGTATCAGAGCCAAAGATTTAGAATACCTAGAGACTTGAGAAGTAGATGCCTTTTACGAAAATTGTAAATTAGTTGTTAGGAACATCTAAGGTCTTACATGAAAATGTGTTTTGCAATTATTTATTATATAATATTTGTTTATAAAATGTAATCCTAGGATTGATTTGGACTTCTTTATGTTTTTAAGGAAAAATGTCAACCCTACTAATCCAAAACAGCTTAGCTGAGTCAATCCAACCCTAGAGATGATCTGACCTAATAACGATCTTCTTATACACAATAATTCGAAAGCAATGTTTAACTCACCCATGAATGTTGGACCAGTATACCCCATTTAGATTAGTTTGCCCCTACACACAGTCCTACAACCCATAGTGATTTTATAGCCCATACCAACCATGGTGTACATCAATGCAGGGGAACAGGTAGGGAGTACCAGGGAAAATATATCATGCGTTGGGGCTAGGAATAGACCCCAATTTGCCCTAACTGCCAACATATGGGGCACATCCAGTAGCAAGGCCCTCCTAGCTTACTGATATGCCATTTCTGCAATCAGTCTGGCCATATCCGTAGATTTTGCAAGAATAACTGAAAAATGATAAAAATGCCAGTTCTTATAGTGTAATGGCTGTTTGATAGTAGTCTTCAAAGGTCAAAATTTTGTTGTACATCTCTCCCTCTTTATTACCTATTTTATGAAATAAGTATGTTGTCTTGGAAGAGGACTCTGGAAAACTTTTGTAATGTATATAGGTCCAGACCCCACTTTTCTTTTCTCTTTTAACATAATATAATACATAAGATGTTTATTTATAAATAAAACAGTTATGTTTTTATAATATTGCCATTATATCGTAGGTATTGTTTGATTTTGGTTGATAATTTGGTATTAAATTATAATCTATTATATTTTAGCATTCCACTGCGTAGGAATCGGGGCTAGGGTCGAGGATGAAGCAGAGGTAGAGGAGTTCTTGTTGTTAGGAACATTCGAAATGAAATACCTATTCCACAAGGGTAGGAGCACACTATAGTGCTGCAATTGAAATCTATCTAAAAGTTCAATACGAAAATCCAGGCAGATATGAGAAGCCTACATAGGTACTCGAGATTACACAGGCTGCAGTGGTTGATGATGCTGGGGTGGTATTGCAAAAGTTAGCTGAATTATCGAAAAATGGTTGGGTGAGAGCAGACCCTCTAAACCAACCTCAAATAGGGGTAGACATGTTAGAAAAATTTAGAAAGTTGAAGCCTCCTACCTACATTAGTACCCCCAATATTGAAATTGCTGAGCGATTTCTTACTAAATATGAGCAAATCTTGATAGCTATGGAAATATCCGATCATGAGCAAATCTTAAGCAAATCTACTACTCGTCTCAACTGCAAAAGGTTTGAACGAGGATTACGACTAGCATTATGAGGACGAATAGTTCCTCTTAGGCTCGATAATTATGAAGCCTTGGCAAACCGAGCAATGATAGTGGATAGAGACATAATCGAGACTAGGAAATCCAGGAAAGGTAGTAGAACAGGAATTTGGTTCCTTCATTAGGAATTGTAAATAAGAAAATGCTAAGAGAAGGACTGTTACCACCACTACTGTCATATCCATCCCAGTAGAGTGACACCGTCGTAATCAAGGATCCTTATGAGGTCACCTCCAGAACAGGTGTTTTGATATAACAGCAGATAACTTGGGCACAAGAGTAATGAATGCCCAAGACAGCCAGTAGGACAGGTAACCCCGAGCGGTGGCGGAAGCAGTGGAAGCATTAGAAGTTGTTACAACTATGGCCAATCGGGTCACCATTAGAGGAATTGTCCATGAGGTAGAGAAAGATTTCCAATAGTCATCCTAAGGGAACTACCCTCAATCTCACAATTTGTGCAACAACCCCCTTCACGAAGATATAACCTTCTTAGGAGTATGCAAAGCACGAACCAAGTCAGACAAGGGGTGGAACATCTAATGTGTAGAGCCAAAGAAAAGCTTATGCGATCATTCCAACAATAGCCTTAGTAGAGCCAGTGGTGACTCGAGGTTCCTTCAGCGTAGATACTTCCATGCTATTGTATCTATGATACTGGTGCATCTCACTCTTTTATTCCTACCACTTTTGCTTCTACTTTGGGACTTAAAGCGCAACCATTAGTACCCCCATTATGTGTGAAGACTCCCATTTCTGGTCATTCTTCCCTAACTAGAATATGTAAAGGGTGTGAACTAGTGATTAGAAATACCTTAGATAGTAAAGAGTATTACTTAACCTTTGATTTAATTGTGATAGAGATGCAAAGTTTTGATGTCATTCTCGGAATGAATTGGTTAGCAACCTACCTTGCTAAGATCGACTGGCATACGGGATAGATAACTTTGTGGAGTTTGGAAGATAAACAAGTATGATTTTCTTCGGACTGCTATAGGTTTGAGATCTTACCAGCTGTAGATAGGCAAGGATAGATAGATTTATGTAGTTGTGTTGCCAATCTAACAATAATGGAGAATGAAACTGGTGATAAGAAGAAGTTACCCCAAGTTGTTTGTAAATATACAAAGGTTTTTCCCGAAGATTTACCCAGATTACCGCCTAAGGAGAAATGAAATTTCGTATTGACTTAGTGCCTAGCATTGGATCTATCTCCATTGCTTCCTACAGATTGGCACCCATAGAATTAATGGACTTAAAGAAGCACATATAGAAACTTTCAAGTAAGAGACTCTTTAGATGCAGTGTTTCATCATGGGGTGCACCAACCTTGTTTGTGGCCAAAAAAGATGGAACTCTAAAAATGTGTATTGACTACCGTAAGCTCAATCGAGTAACCATCAAGAATTGGTACCATTTACTAAGGATTGATAATTTATTTGATCAATTGAAAGGAGCAACGATGTATTCCAAGATTGATTTGTGATCTAGTTACCACCAATTGAGAATAAGGAAAGAGGATATCCCTAAAAATAGAGTCCTGGACAAGATATGGATACTACAAGTTTCTAGTGCTACCATTTGGGTTAACTTATGCCTTGTAGTATTCATGAACTTCATGAATAGGGTGTTCCAGAAATATTTAGATAAATTTGTTGTGGTGTTCATCGATGATGTATTGGTTTGTTCTAAAAATGAGAAGGAACATGTTGAACACTTGAGAATAGTGTTACAGCTTCTAAAAGATCACCAAATATATGCTAAGGTCAGCGAGTGCAAATTTTGGCTTAAATAGTTGAAATTTTTGGGACATGTCATTTCTACCAAAGGTGTGGTGGTAGATCCAGTTAAGACTAAAGCCATCCAGAGTTAGCTAAGACCAAAAATAGTGGTTGAAATTTGAAGTTTCTTAGGATTAGTCGGATATTACAATAGATTTGTGTTGGATTTCCCCAGGTGACTACTCCTTTAACTAAAATGACCCGAAAGGGAATCAAATTCACATGGGATGAAGCATATGAAAATTCTTAACAAGAAATCAAAGATTAAGCATCGCACCAGTATTGATTATTCTAGAAAAGGGATTAGGATATTCTGTGACTTGTGATGCTTCCAGAGAAGGATTGGGTTGTGTACTTATGCAAAATAGGAGAGTAGTTTTTTATGGGTCAATACAATTAAAGACTCATGAGCAAAACTACCCAGTTCATGATTTTGAATTGCTAGCTATTATCTTTACCCTAAAATTTTGGAGACACTATTTATATAAAGAAAAATTTGAAGTATTTTCAAATCATAAAAGGTTGAAGTATATCTTGACCCAGAAGGATTTGATTTTGAGATGAAGAAGATGGATAGAATGTATAGAAGATTATGATTTTAACTTACAATATCATCTAGGTAAAGTCAATGTGGATGCGGATGCTCTAAGTAGGAAGACACGTTTTGATTTAGCAAGTATTGCTGTTAGAGAGTGAGCCATGGTGGACAAATTAGTTGAATTTGACCTTGAATATAGGGAAGAAGATGGGCAAGGGATATTGTATACTTCAATCATTCAATTGATTCTAAAAAGTAGAGTAATTGAAGCACAAAGGTAAGATAAAGAAACAAAAAATATTCAGGTAAGACTAAGAGAATTAGTTAAGATGTTTGGATGGACTGTAAGTGATGACAATGTGATGAAGTATAAAGGGAGAATCTTTGTACCATTATTGGTTTGGGATGTCTTCATGAGAGAATATCATCATTCTCGATTGGTAATACATCCGAAAGATACAAAGATGTACCATGATTTGAAACAATAGTTTTATTGGGCCGAAATGAAGAAAGATGTGGTAGACTTCATCAACAAGTGCTTGACTTGTCAGTAAGTTAAGGCAGAACATTTGAGGCCAGCAGGATTGTTACAGCATTATCCGTGTTTGAGTGGAAGTAGAAACATATGACCATGGATTTGTGGCAGGGCTGCCAAAAACCAGAAAGGGTTACGAGGCCATACAGGAGATTGTGGATCGTCTAACCAAGTCGGGTCATTTCTTTCCAATTCGAAGGATCAACATAATGGATACTCTAACCATATTATATAATCAATAGATCTTAAGACTCCATTGGACTCTAGTGTCCATTGTTTCAAAACGAGATTCCCATTTTGTCTTCAGGTTTTGCCAAAGTTTCCAGTTAGCAAAGGGAACAGAGTTATGTTTCAGTACTGCTTATCATCCCCAATCAGATGGATAGTCTGAATGCATAATTCAAGTTTTAGAAGATTTGCTACAAGCATGTGTATTGAAATTTGGAGGTAGTTGGGAAATTCATTTGCCACTAGTAAAGTTTTCTTATAACAACAGTTACCAAGCTAGTATTGAGGTGGCACCATTTGAGGCTTTGTGTGGTAGGTCATGTAGATCACCAGTTTGTTGGACTTAAGTTAGGAAAACAGAAATGAAAAGATCAAAATTATTTGGTAACGATTGGAAATAACACATAGTCGCCAAAAGAGTTTTGCTAATCAGAGGTGTAAACCATTGAAATTTCAAGTGGGAGATCATGTGTTTTTGAAAGTCTCACCACGAAAAAGATAATTTTGATTTAGCGGATGAGGTAAATTGTCACCCAGTTACATTGGGCCATTTGAGGTTTTGGCAAAAGTTGGATAGGTTGCTTATTGGTTGGCATTACTGCCGCAATTATCAGGAATATATGAGGCATTTCACGTATCCGTGCGAACTTCGCAAGTATGTTTCTGACCGTACACTCATATTGGATTGGACTGAACTAGAAGTGGATCCTAATGTAACATACGAGGTTAGACCAATCCAGATTTTGAATTCTCGAGATCAAGTGCTTCAAAGAAAGACAATTCCATTGATTCAAGTGTTACGGAAATATCACGGTGTGGAGAAGTCTCCTCGGGAATGAGAATCTAAAATAAGAATGCGATATCCCTAGTTATTTATTAATTAGTTGTTACACTTGTTATCTAAATTTCGAGGATGAAATTTTTACAAGGAATGGAGAATGTAATAATCCTTATTTTTAATTTTTTTTTAATTTTCAATTTCTAGTTCTTAATTTCCAATTTATAAAATTTAAATATATATATATATATTAAAACAAGATTATATATATATAGGGACACGCCGCAAAGAGGCTTACCTCATCACGTTTCCACCTTCTAACAAATGTAAGCTACTTGTGTAGCTTTGATGGGTGGCTTTCATAGCCATGGTTGGTGGCCTTTAAGGCTCCCCTGGAGCCTCCACGTGGCAAAGATAATGCATATATATAAGTGCATAGAGGGCACTGGCAAGCCAGAGCAAAACTGAAGGGGTACCAAAATCCAAATTGCTCCAGTTTTCTAACTAAACCCCGTTCCGAACGCGCCTACATTGCTAGATTAAGAAAATGAGGCCTAGTTTAAGTGTGCAGGGAATTTTTGGTCTTTACAACAAAGAACAAGGTAAGGAATTGATCTATTATTTATACTATTTGTAATGATTTCTTTAATAGAAAACAACCATGAGAATAATTTTAGCATATTTTAAAAGAAAAATTTTAAGGTTTTAAACCAAACTTAATTTTTCTTTTAAGGAAGAAGATAAACAATAAAGAAATTCCAGGTCGATTTTTTTTTAATTATGCGGCGCCGCAATTCCCTTTGTTTGGCCAATTTTACTCTCTTCTTGTTCTAATTTATAATAAAATTATAATCTCAATTTATTATAAAATAATAATCTATATAATATTTAATAGAGATATAATTGTGGGTTTAAGTTTATCTATTATTATTAAATTAATATTAAGGTTAATAACTAAACTTTCAGTGACACTAAATTTTTTTTTTAAATTTATAAAATTTTCCATTCAATACTAAGATATGCTATGATATGTTAAAATAAGGTAAATTTGTGTTCTTTGCGAAATAGATAATAATAATTAAAAATAAGTGGACAGTAACGATAATGGAGGCATGAAATTATAAAAGCTGACACACTCACAAAAATTATTTCTAGACTTTAACAAGATAAATGTGAAACCTAAGAAAAATGTTGATTTTGAGAAAAGTGATGATACTATACAAAATAGGAGGGTCATGAGATATCCTTAGGTTGAAATACCTTAAACCTGCAAAGGATTGGTTAATCAGGCCCATGGACTAGTAATCGACAACGACGACAAAAAGTGGTAAGGCTCATTGTGACCCTTAGACTCGGACTACCACTGTAATTGTGGGACAGTCTTGCAAAGTATCCATCCTTACCTTGGGAAAAGAAAATAATAAATAAATGAGAGATTAAAATGAAAAATAAAAATTACGAATTTATGTTGTTCTATTCTGCTATGTATTGATATATTTAATAATTTCTTGTTATATTCATCGTTTTATGTGATTCTTAAAATGCATTATAAAAAGTATATTTCTTTACATAGTGAGCACAAGTGGTTTGGTGCTCCGTCCCTGCAGACCGTATTGCAAGTGCAGAGCCCGAGATCAAGCAACCCTGTAATTTTTTTAAGTAGTTTTGTTTTATGTTTTAAATGTGGTAATCTCATAAGTTTACGTATATAAATATATCTCTTTACAAATAAAACTAAAATGGGGAGTGACATTATATTTGTTATTGGGTTTTAATTTAAATCTAGGCGTGTATTATATTAATAAAAAATCATTTTTATTATTTATATTAATGAATAGAATGGTCAATGGCCGGGAAAAGTAAATAGTGAGACTATAATGGACCAGGTACGTTAAATTTTACATTCTAAACTCTGTCCTCATGATCTTGGGATTTTGGGGAGTGATATTAGTCAATGTATGCCCACTATGCAAATAGGCATACAATACATGCCCTAGCATGATACTACATTAACATGTAAATCATGAAACTGACATATAAACTAAGGTAATTAGCATCCCAACACATCAGGTCACGATGCTGACATTAAAATCTCCTTATCTTGCATTATCATTATCGATTTGATTACTATTAAGTCTTATGTTCATTTTTCAACTTAAGCCCAAAGCTATTATAACATTATGACATCATCAAATCATATCAATAGTCTCAATAACATATATAAATAGTACACACACCAACACCAACCAAGACTCTACCTCAACACACAAATAGTCACATCAATACTCAACACCCAAACTCAACTGTAACTCACAAACATACTAATACACATAGGGTAGATACTCTACATCGCTAAGATAGTCCAAATACACCTGTAGGTTTCTGTGCTGCGAAGACAGTTCAAATACATCATTCTAGGTGTTTGTCCCGTGAAAACAATCTAAATACGCTTTGCAGGTTACTAGCCCATTAGCAAAAACAACCAACCTTGTGAAGGTTAGGAGACTTTCAACTTTTGGATGTGTAAACCCATATTTAATAGTATCTCCCCAAACCAAAATCAACTCACACCAAATATACATGCACATACCACACAACACAATACCATGCATTCCACTCAAACACATCACCACACCACGCCACACATTCCTCACCAACATATTACTGCAACACATAACATCACAACCATATCCATTATCAATAGGACATTGTAGTCTTCTGCAAGACATCATAGTCTAATACATTTCATTTCATTCACATCATCTTATTTTTGACACCAATTCCCTTATCATTATCATAACACCCTAGATTTAACATTACTCTTAATATCTTAATCCATTATCAAGCTTTACCTTAAGACACCATTTTCAAATTAAAATTATCAAATATCGTTCATCTAAAATATTGAATTTTCAAAATTATACAAAAGAATCTTTCCTTAAAAAATAATTTTAAGAAATCAATACTACTATATTTAGGAAAATCCTATCCGTTATGAAAATGATGTTCTTTTATTTTTTTTATTTTCTATTTTTACTTTTTGGTAATTTAAAAAATGATTTTAAGAAATCAATGTTACTAACTTTAGGGAAAACATTTATTCTTTTTCCAAAAACTTTAAGAAAATCCGTAAAATACTCATTTAATGACCCGAATTTTCATATTGAACAAATATATGATCATGAGCTTGATTATGAGATAATGATGTGTGAATGTGAGTAAAATGATGGATTAGTAAAGCTTTATAGATCAATGTTTCGAATTTAAACTCTCAAAGACTAACGCTTAGCAAATTGGCAAAGGAGAATGGGGCCAGGGCACACGGGTATAGGACTCGAGGTGGTCGGACTGTAATGATGTCAGCTCATCAACTTTGTGTAATTCTTTTTCTATTGCGCGCCGCTTACAAGTCATTGATATTCTCTGTATATTGATGTGAGAAAAGAAGAAAAGGGAGAGCATAGCCACCGTATGCTTTCATTTCCTATTTTCCTTGATCCAAAAGGGTTACAGAATATATATGTTATACATATATATTGTCCGGTGTCATCAAAAGAGAACTAAAGTCGAGAGCAAGAACAAATTTAATAGGTGTCCTTAACCTTAACCAAAATTAAATTAACTTTACAATCTTTCAATTGGTCATATTGAACACGTTGGTGTGATTATATTAATGTTAGGATCAACCATGTGGGCGTGCAGAGTTTTCAAAGTTTTCCAAAGTTTACGAAGTTATTGGTTTCTATTTTTCTTCATTTCATCACTTGAGGTAGTAATTTAATGCATTTTCGTTGCATATATGATATGTAGAATACATGAGGATGTTGTTTACATGCTTGTTATAAAATTTTGAGGCATTTTGTTGAAGAAATTTTGAGTTATATATGTGAATATATATATATGTGTGTGTGTATTACCGTTAACCAATGGACTCGGGCCATGCAAATTTTCCAAAATTATTAACATTTAAAAAAAAACCATCTTCAAAATAATCAATATACATATTTATATTAACAAATGGCAATAGCCATAAATTCATATGTCAAAATAAATAGACAAAAAATAGAAAAAATAAAAAAATATGGTTTTCCATTTTTCAAGATAGTAATCTAAAAGTACAATAGCAAAGAGTTAGAAAGAGAGAAGATTTTTGATCTTACAATAAGAAATCAAAAACGAAATGTGTGTTCAACCTTACATAAAATAGGGAACCTATAAGTTTTTTAAATGAAAGTTGATGGGCGAGAGTGTGAAAATATAGAAAAATTGGAGAAGAAAGTGACTTTTCAGTCTTTTTTTTATTTTTGATTTTTTTTCTAATTGGCTTTTAATGCAAACGGTTTTTATTTTGCATTTTCTTTCAAAAATAAAATCAAGATTCTGCCAAAAAAAGAGAAAGTTGAATGGAGAGCAAAGAACCATGCTACGTAAGATGAGGGTGAAGGAGGAGGAGAGAGAAGCTATATTATTTTAGTATTATAGTTTAGATATATATATTATAGTATAGATGTGAGTTCAACCTTACACAGAAAAAAGAACCAAAAAGTTTTTAAGATGAAAGGTGATGAGCGGGGAGTGTGTAGATAGAAGAAAATTGGAGAATAAAAATAGTTTCTTTTTAGAGTTTTGACTTTTTTCTATCTATCTTTTAATGCAAAATTTTATTATTATGCATTTTGTATTAGTATAGATGTGAGTTCAACCTTACACAAAAGAGGAACCCAAAAGGTTTTCAGTTGAAAAATGATGGGTGAGAGTGTCTACAGATGGACAAAAATTGAAGTTGAACGGATATTAAAGAGGCATGCCATGTAAGATGAGGGTAAAAAAGATGAGCGAGAAACGACACTGTTTTAGCATTAGATTATAGATAGATGGCGGGGTGATAATGAATGGTAATGCTAGATTTTGTTCTATGATTCATGAAACCTCAATTAGTTATATGGTTTGGTCTATATTTATTTAAGGGTAAGGATTGAACACTGAAATTTGGGAAGAAAATGCTTAAAAATGTATTAATTTTGTTTACAAAAGTTGAAACTTATTTTCGAGAAAACACAACAAAACAACTGGTGCCACTTTCTCAAGCTTGAGCACACACCCTATCCGAGTGAATGAGTATGGGCCCTTGTGCACATGCCCCTGGTCTAGAAACTTTGATTTCCCATTTTGTTTCATGAAATGTATTTTTCCTTCCAAAATTTTAAGAACTAAGGATTTGAGAAGTATGTTTACAAAAAAAAAAAAAGATGCTATAATTGAATAAATGAGTAGCATATGATTTGGGAAACATATTTAAGTATTGGTGAATAATATATTTGAAGGAAAGCTTTTTTGTTATGTTGTTGTTAAATGATATGATGATTTGAGTATGTTACTATTTTTTATGAGTTATTAAAGATAATGGTTATAATCACATGAGTTATTATTGAGACATAATTATGAAGATATAAGTTGTTGATTAAGAATGATATTTATTAAATATCATTCTGGTCGGCGAATACTAGAAAATATGGAAGGTACAGAGAGTACCCTTGGTTAAAAGACCCTGTGGGCTATGGCGCTAGTAGGTTAGTAGCCTATATCATGACGTTTATTCTGGTTCACCATGGCTACTAGATTTTGATCTGTAAACGATGACGTTGAAGATTATTTGTCTCATCGTGGTCTATGATCCTAAGATCACAAATGACAACGTTTCAATTGATTGTTTCCATTAAGTTTTGGCCAATAAAAATGACGTTGGTAGTATCCATCCCATGATTGTGATGTGATGATTTAAAATGGTAAACAAATAAGAGAAATATAATAAATATATAATTAGTTATGTTGATTATTGACATTGATTCATAATTATGGGGTTTCGATGCGGATTACTAAAGGGACATGATTTTTGGGATATTGATTTTAGGATGATTATATGATTGTTTATTTATTATTGCATATTATATATAATTTTATTATGCATCGTGGACACAAGTGAATTAGTACTCAAGTCCCTACAAATTGCGTTGGAAGTAAAAAACCTGAAAGTTAGATGGGGCCCGTTGTGTTGAAATTAAACATTATTTTATTAGAGTTGTTCATTTAATATTTGGAACTGTGTTATTATTATTATTTGAATTTAGACTTATATGGTATGATTTTAAGGCATAAGGCTAAAAATTTATATTGGGACTTGTGTTGGAGCATGGATGCCCAGTTTGACTGAGGCTTAATTATATCATTATTTTACCATTATGTTTGGTTATATATTGTGGAAGTTTACTCCACGATGGTTATGGCTTTGATCAGAATATATGTATAATTAATGCAAGTTGTGCATGATTCATTCACTCACCCCTCTTGTCTCGAGATTCCTTGACAACTCAGTCCGAGCACATGAGTAAACAAATGGGTGCACAGTGGACTAGTTCATGCGCACGAACTAAGTAGTGCGAGTGAACAGGGACTTTAGTCCGAGCACACGGACCACCTGTACAAAAAAAAACTAGTAAATGCTCTATTTTTTATTTCCAAATTCTAAGCTCGTTTTCTTGTTTCAAAACGATTTCTCACTATATTTGTGTTCATTTTCTGTCCTTAGTATCATACAAACACAACCCGATCACAAATAATTCAATCCATCAAAGCATATAACAAATTTTTCATTTATTGTTCATTATCTCCTTCCTCGGTTTGCATATATATACATATACTCATGCACTACTAAAAAAAGACTTTTGGCTACTAAAGTTTTTTTATTACGGCTCATTACCAAAGCCAAAGAATGTTTTTAGCTATTAGCCAACAAAGTCGTAGTCAAATACCGAGCCAAATATTTAGCAGTAGTCATTAATACTCAAGTGGCAGCTAATAACTATATGACTCCATTTGGCTACGCCTATAACTTTATAGTAGCCTTTGTACTTTTAGCTTCATTGTTTTTGCAACCGCTATAATAAACTAAATCTGAGACCTAAATTAATCAAACAAAATTAATTCCTTCCCAAAATTATCTCCTTATTTGTTTCCCTTGCTCAGGAAACAACCCCTTTGTGATTTTTTTTCTAAGGATTTTTTATCCAAATTTTGTGGGTTTGCTATCAAAATTCCAGTATTTGGAGAAATACAATTAGTGAAAATGTGGGTTCCATGGTGTGGTTTTGAAACTGCGATTCCAGACTATAGTTCTTCACCAAATCTAAATCATGCAATGCCATTTTGTGGTTTTAGCTGAAAAAACCCAAAGAAACATGAAATGGTGTCAAGGTTTTAGTCTAGGTGAGCTCCAAGAAAAGTGAAATGGTTTTGCAGTTTCATCTTATACCATGAACGACCCACCTATCTATACAAGAACCCCTCTCTCCCTTACCGCCTCCAGTTCTCGAGCTCTCTCTCCACGTACATTCTCTCTCTATATTCCTACACATCTACATTCTCTCTCTCTATGGAGGAGGAGATTTAGGATAGGACTATCACTCTGTTCAGTCAAACTAGTGATTGATAAAAACCACTGTCCTCAAAATCAAGCCTAAGGAGAGGCCACTACCATGGTTGAAGCCTCTTCTGCAAGAGAGCTTCTTTGCTCAATGCAAATTACACGTTGATTCATACAAAGCGAATGCAATATGTATTGCCTTGATTGTGTAAATGGTGCTTTCTTTGTTCTTTTTGTCTGGCCTACTACAATAACCATTTCTCTATTTTTTGGTTTATTTTTTTACTTGGGTTTGATCTATTTTTGTCAAATTCAGTATCTATTAGTAGTCTCTCTCTCTCTCTCTCTTTCTAGTAATGGAATCACTACGTCCTCTCTTTTCATCTTCTTTTAGAATTTGGATGTTTTGATTCTCATTCTCTCTCATGGTTTCTATTACTAGCTCTCTTCTTCTCCAAGAAATCCCATTTCCTCTAATTTTTGGATGGGTTTGTTGGCACAAGGCATTTTAGTTTCTGGTGATTGCTGTTATGCTCTGTTTTGACCGATAAGGAGCTCATCGTACCATGGTCTGATTAAGGGTTTTTGAGATTTATAAGTATGATTCTTTTTTTTTCTTCCGATTAAGTAGCAAAGTGAGACAAATAATGAGGGTTTTATTTAAGTGGAATTGAACAACGAAATCATTTTGCATTTATGGTATGAGATGAAACCGCGAAACTATTTCGCGTTTCATGGATAGGTTGAAACCGCGACACTATTTCACATTTCTTGGGTTCTTTCAACTAAAACTACAAAATAGCATTGTATGGTTTAGATTCGACGAACAACTACAGTTTGAAATTGTGATTTCAAAACCGCATTATGAAACCTCATTTTCACTAACTGTTTTTCGTTAAATATTAAAATTTTTACAGTAAAATCATAAAATTTGAATAAAAACTCCTTAAGTACAAGAAAAAAAATGGTACAACACCCGCCTAAGTCCAACAAATGCCGTTGAGCAGCGATTTTCTTTTCTGGGCTAAAAGAGCCCATAGAGAGGCCATCAATTCACAAACATAACCAGACTATCACCAAGTCCAACGAATGGGATAGAAACAGAGAAGAAGAAAATACACGGCAACAGCAACAAGAAGAAGAAGAAGGGGATTTGTATCTCAACTTTGATTTCTTATATACTCTCTCTCATTTATCCAGATTGCTGTCAACATTCTTGTTAACACTTTTAGATTATCTACCAGGAGGGATGATGACAATTGAGGCCACCAGGTCACCATCCATGATAATTTGGCACTATCCATAGATTAACCCATATCTCCAACATAAATAACTTATATCTCCAACATAATTCACTTGCAATCATATAGTTCGGACCATTAGATAGGTGGTTTGAGTAAATCGCTTAATTCCGACCACAAGGCCACTATTTCATTTGATCATTCATCATAAGGACCAGCTAGGTGACTTTCTAACTTAAATTGTTTCAAATTACTTATGCCACTTGTATTATTGACGAAAAACAACTACGCAAAAACACGTGACTTCAAGTGGGAGACAAATTAGACTAAATAATTTATAAATACTAAATTTTTATATTTTAATTCAAATAAATAAGTTATATATGCTATGTATATGCATGTAACTCAAAGAAAGCAAAGTTTGGATTTAATTTTTTAAGAATCTTTTTTAGAAACATTTTAACTATAATATTCAATTTAATATATTATCCTTCATGTTTCATTAAACAAAAAGTATACAAGGAGTTGAAAAAAAATAAATAAATGTCTAATGTTGTGACCCTATTCATCAAAATTTTCAACTCCATTCAAATTTAAAAAAAAGAAATACAACCTAAGGCTTCGTCCAATTTCATATGCTTCCAAATTGAGCTTAAAATTATCAACACTTCATTCTTCAATTAAAACCCTTTCTATAATGGACGATCTAAACGGCGCTCCTCAATCACCGTATATATGGCAGGTGAGTAAAGTTTTGATCAACAGTGATGATACCTTCGTGTTGAACATTAAACTTCATTTCCCAAAGCACTCATTTTAGGACCACATTGTTGAATAGATGAAGGAGAACCAGAGGGGCAAATTTAGCACTGACCCATCTTGCTTGGTGGTTCATCAGTAGACAACATCACCAATGACTGGCTGGAGATGATGATTACCAATGTGCGTAATGGATTCACTCCAAGCATCCGGTTGGAAGAGAGGTGATCTAGAAGAAGAATCTTTAAGCCAAGCAGGTCATTAAGGTTCGATGGCCTGATCATTGTTTGCATTTCACCGTTCCCCGAATTCAAATTAAAATTTGAATACGTAGTATATAGAGGAAGAAATTGAAGTGAAATATTGGACAGAGAGAGTTGTAAGCATGGTGATATGTGTTAGTATAACACATTAACAAATTCAACTTATTTTAATTCAACATATTTGATTCTCTTTACTTTTCTTCTAAGCCTCTTAAATGGTGAGGAAGTTTGTGGTTCCTTTCTTGCAAATTTTTAAAGTAAAAATTTTGATGAAATAAGGTAATCTTATTTCTCGATCAATGGAATCTTTTTCCTGATGGTAGAAATATTTGTTGATTGATCGATAAAATTTTTACCAAACTAGGCTATTATATATATAATTTTTTTATTTAAATATAAATAATAAAAGTACACACGATTGGTGAAAATGAGTGGAAAGTAGAGGTGATTATAAGTTAGAAGTTCGGGTTTGACCAACTTAGTATTTGAGCGAAGATAAAAATATATATTATTTATTGGAGGAAGTTGTATAAAAAAAAAAAAAATAGACTCAATTTTTTTTTCTAAACTCAAGCATCGTCTTGGCCCGATTTAATTGAAAATAAATATAATAATATATTTTTATGTATGTAGTTTTAAATTTAATGTATAATAATTATTTATTTTTTATACATTATTTTTTATCTTATACTCATGGGACGACTTGAAATTTATTTCCTATTTTTGATTCAGAATTGAGATTCTTTTAAAGAACTGGTGGTAAACAACTGTGTAAAATTCGGATATAAACTAAAACTGATATCCAAACCGACATTAATTACGAAGCCTGCAAACCCAGAAGCCTCGTTGGCGGCGTGGCAGTGATGCCGACGAGGTGGCAAGCTATGAACACATCACAAAAAGCCGCATAATTAAGCCAAAACTATGATTATAACTGATCAAAACATAAACATAACGGCCAAGGAGTTAGATCAAGCCGTTAAGATTTGATGTCTAGAGTTCGTCAAATTTAAACTGATAATCCCCTCCACTTACTAGTTTACTTTTGATACACTTTCTTTATAAATAGTACTTACAAAAATGAATTTAAAGCATTACACTTGTTGATATTATTATTAATTTTTATATTTTATCAATAAAATAACAGTGTATCATTTTATGGTATATCACTTGTATAAAAAACTTATTACAATGAAAATTTATCAGAGTTGCTTTTCTTCTAGGAGGACTTGTTAATACTGAATTTAAACCCAGAGTGTATACATTTGAAGTGTTAATCACTTGGTCATCCAACATTAATTAGTTCACCGCTCTTCAGTGCCAGCCTGTCCTAAGTTGGAACTGAAACAATGAGAAAAATTAATTTACACTATTTTGGTACCTATTGGAGATTAGGAATATGGGTAAGAATTTCTAAGTTATATGGAATCTCTCTCTATAAAGAAGGTATGCTTGGAATAAGATTTGTGAAGGAAAAATAATAATAATAATAATAATAGTAGAGAAATAAAATTACTTATAAATACTCATCTCAATGATTAATCAAATAAAATTTCAAATTAGTTCGACGAATACCTATTAATTTATTCTTGTTTTGCTAAATATTCAACAAAAATCTTAAACTTTAATAATTTTATTTTATTTTATTTTATTTTATTTTCTCATCTTTTCCATTCATGTTTCTTTTCCCTCTACAAATTATGTTGCAAACACAACTTGAAATGACATCTTAAGAAAATATGAGTTCTTGAATAAAAAGCCAAAACTTAAAACTCTTGCATCTTAAAGAACTAAAATACAAAATAAGATAAATCTACACAATTTTATTCTTATTCTATGAGGTACTATATATAATAAATCCCTTGTACCTAGTTTGGTACGAACAAATTAAATTGAACTGTTATTTTCACAAGTTATTCAATTTTCTTAACTAAATAATATTTCAAATATATATATCAATAAAACCTTAATAAATTTACCCAAAAAAAAAATAAAACAAAAATATGTAAATCAGCATTCAATCGTGTTCTCTTTGTAACAAATCAAGTCTTAAATTTTGTTCTCACTCCTATTCTTGGTTACCCTTCTAAAAATATGCACCAAAAATTAGCGGCTGAGAGTTGTTCCCGGCTTTGAACATACATTTATTTACACCACAAAAAAGGACAAAAGAGCCTCCAAAATAAATAAAAAGATAAACGACACTCACCTAATAGCTAAAAATCCTGATGAAAGGCAAGGATATTGGGACTTGCCAGTTGGAAATGAAAAAGCACTTTGTACAAGCAGCCGAATCAACTTTTACTCTCCACGTGAGTGAAAGATATGTTGAAGCTCAGCAACCAAGCCAATCCCCCCACCATGTAGTTGATGAAAGTTTTGTTGAATTTGTTAAATAAGTAGAGCATTAGGGAGGGAGGAGAGAGACGGCCAAGTGCTAGACATGGGTTCCATTGCTCACCATCTATAACTGCACAAACACTGATCTCCCTTCCGCTTGCATAAAGAATGGATGTTCTTTAGCAAGAAAAGTATCCATTCAAATATATATATATATATATATATTAGTACATTGCACTTAAAATTATGTTTTTTTTTTTTTGGGAGGGGGTGGGAGAAGTAGATTCTAACCTCGTAGATTTGATCCAAAATTGTGCTCATTCAAATTAAAGTTTTCATTGCCACTTGATTGTGCATTTGTTGTAAACCCAAATTAGTGGGTCTCGAATTAATTATTTAGAATAGGTCGTTAGCTAGTTTCATTATTGTAACAGGATCTATAAATAGAGATAAGTGTAAGAGAAAATATTATGAAAAGAATATTTATTTTGTAATTAATTTCTCAGTTGGAAGAGTTTTGGATTGCTCTCAAATCTAATCCAAACTCTTTATTCTTCTTTTCAATTCTCTTTCACTTTTCTTTAATTTTCTTTAATTGTGGTGAAGCCATTTTATTTTATTTATTTATTTTTATTTTTATATTTTTTTGGTTAGGCTGGTAAGAAAGTAAAAGAAAGGTCAAAGAAAATTAAAGAGAAGAACAAAGAATTTCGATTAGATTCGAGAGCAATCCAAAACATTCCCAATTGAGAAATTAATCCAAAATGAATATTCTTTTCCGTAATACTTTCTCTTGCACTCATATCCATTTATAGACCCTATTACAATAATGAAACTAACTAATTACTAATTCTAACTAACTAATTGGGAACCCACTAATTTGGGTTCGTAACAACTCCTAGACCCTTAAAAATTGATCGTGTCCTCAATGTCAAAAATACAACTACTGTAGTATTGCAATGCAAGAATTTTTTTTTTTTTTTTTTTTTTTTTAATATGAACATCAAGATTGTGTTATTTTGAACAATATTAACTAAACAACTCACAATTCTCCTAAAAATAATCCCAAAACTAAGCTTCGGGTCTAATGCAACATTCAAAAATCTGACCCATCTGATCTCTTTCCAACAAGATGAACCACTGACTTAGTTCAGAGTCTCCATCCAAAAACCTCTGCCACCATTACTACACCCAATGAAAGGCTTCTTCGCTAGCTGGGGCTCGATTCTCTTGTGGAACAACGATTTGCTTAATGTATAAGTCAAAGGGCCCAAGATCACATCTGGGTTTGTCTTGGATTCTCCACTTAAGGATGCCTCCATCTAAACCATTGGTCTCCTTCTTCCTTATGCTCTCTTTTTTCTCTCTAATACAAACAAAACCTTTTTCATCATTATCATATGCTTTATTATGCATTCTGCTTTTCTCCATCATCAAACTTCTACCCCTCCCAAATTTTCTTCTTCCTTCCTATGTTGTTCCAAATCACCCATTGTCATCTCTCTGCCCTCTTCTTCTAAAATCTCTACCCATGTGGCATTGAGAAAAACTCCCAACAACGTGAACTGAATCATCTTCTTCGCTAAGATCTCATTCCGTTTCAATAGTTCAAGCTACTTTTTGGTGAAGATCAACCTATGCTCATCTAGGAAATTGCACAACCATCTCAGCCATCCTTTCTCAAGATTTTCTTAATTGACTCCACTCGAATCGAAAATCACAAAAGTTTTCACGATCTATTGCTGATTTTGGATGTCTATAAGATGGAGTTTCTCCTTTATAGATCCATTAATAGTGGATGACAATGCAGTGAAAAAATCGAATTTCCCTGAAATAACTTACTCATTACTGGCTTTTGGTTTTGATTCTGATGATGGGTTTGCAAAAGAAGATGGTTTTTGTTCTTCTGAAATATCCACTGCCAGATATTCTTCTTCTTCCTTTGATAGTTCTTGATTTTTTGAATTTTTTTTACTTGAGCCCTTTCATTTTTCTATAACGATTTTGCTTCTCTCCCTTTCCTATAGTTTTTCTAGATTTTTTGGATTACCTCTTTGTTTACCAACATTTGAAAAGATAAATCTTCTAACTTTTGACTCATATTCTCTATCATCTTCATGAGTTCATTTCTTGTTTATTTTGCAAAAAGTCTTCATGGTTTGCATCAGCTTCATCTTCTATCATTATTGAATTTTGAAATTCTTTCATCTCAAGAACACTATTGCACTAGGAAAGGGTTCCAATACCAAATGAAATGAACCCACTTCTTGATTACCAAGTAAGAAAATAAACAAAAAAAAAATAAAAACAATGGGTTTGATTTGAGAGCAATCCTCATCTCCCAAATAAGAAATTAATCCAAAAATAAATTTTCTTTTCCATAATATTTTCTCTTGCACTCATCTCTATTGTTAGACTCTATTATAATAATGGAACTACCTACCTCCTAATCCTAAATAATTGGGGACCCACTAATTTGAGTTTATAACACCATTGTACACATCTTGCTAGGTAAGGAGTTACATATATCTCATTCCTATCCAAGGATCAGGGAGTCCATGCCACTTCTTTGTGTGTGGTCAAGCGCGACTGGCTTTTTCCATTTATTTTCAAGACTCATTTTTTGCAACTGCAGATGTAATTGCTAGAATACTTTTAGGCCTATTTGATAACAAGATAGCACTGTTTTTTTTTGTTTTTTTTTTTTTGGGGGGGGGGGGCCAATGTTCATCCATCAATCCATACGTTTGAAGCAGTCATAACAACAAAAGGAGTAACGCGGAGAATCTACAGATTGCCAATTAAATGTTGAAGGGAAAAAAAAAAAAAATCATTCACAGAATTCCCACTCGCTTCCTGATACAAAATGCAATGCTCATATGTTTATTCTACAGGGAGGAACGTAGTAGCCTGGACTCCAAATAACAAATAAAATGAAAAAAAACCAAGCTAGAAACTTCGTGATTGAATTATACCTGTGGAAAATTTTCTCTCCATATTCAATCAATTTCTATCACAACTTTACCCGGAATGAGCCTTTTATCCTTGACATCGTGAGCCTCTCTCACTTGTGAAATAGGAAATGTCTTCTCCACAGGTATTTTCAACTTCCCAGCCTCACAGAGCCTGCGAATCTGATCCAAACCTTCAGCATCCGCCCTCATGTAAGTCCACCAATATTCTGCACCACAAATTAAAAGAAACGCATCGGTGAATTGTTCACAGCTTTAAGTAAATTTTGTTATCAATAAAAAGTCTTGGGTAGATATGGAAATAGCATCCCATCTCCATCATCTGGTCTGTACAAGCATTTCAATGCATATGCAGCAGAAACTTTAATAAAATAGAACTACTAATGGAAGGCGACAACTGAAAAACATTCATTTCACTTTCCGAAACTCAAAACAGAAAAAGCACAGAAAGAAATTGATCCTGCTTACCTATAACAAACAATAGTCTCACTATTGCCAAGTTATAAGGGAGAATAAAAAGGGTGCATCACAATTGCCGTGGGGAATACAAAAAATTAAATAATCCTTGCATCCACGTACCCTAAGCTATGTTCTCAAAAAAGAGAGGGAGGAAAAAAAAAAAAAAAAAAAAAACGAAATACCCCTAGGCTATAAAAATATAATAGGAAAACAGTTTAAATATATATATGTTTAAGAGAGGTATCCAACTTTTGGATCAAATTACATTGTGAATTGACTTTCCTCTTAGAACCGTGGGATGGAGCACCTTACAACACACCGTGTCAAGGGGAACAGGGGTTATAATTAAAAGAGCTTACCGGTATAAGTAAGAGTTTGACATTATTTTTGAAACCAAGTAGCTGGTTTTCTCTCTCATTTTTTCTGCTTCACCTGTTTTGCCCTTTTGGGGAGGGGGGATGAAGATAAATATTTTCTATTAACCATATGACAGATGCGAAATGTAACAATCATGTGAACTTCTCATTTTGTTAGAAAGCTTTGTGCTTATACACCCAACTACAAGACACAATCGGGCATCTATGGTAACATCTAGCAGTACTGAGTCTACGTACACCCTAGATCTGGATTCAAGTCTACAAAGGGAACTCCAATGCAGCCTTCTTCATTACTGAGGCATGTTCTCCACATCACCGTGACCCAAGGGAAGAAGAATAGACACCAAGCAAATATCCTTCTCTTTCTAATACCATATTATCAACAATACAGGTATTTTTCTTTTTAATCATGTATTATGGATAAGTAAAATATAAGATCAACAACTGCACTTAATATTGCATGGATGCTGCATCTAATGGGACACAGTTTCTGTACAATCCTACCTACGAGAGGAAGGGGAAAATTACCGTTCAAAAAAAAAAAAAGAAAAAAAAGGAAGGGGAAAATGAAGAATTTAAATTAAATAAAGATAATTACACTTTATCCTCTTTGGGTTTGGCCTAAAAACATATGATTCCCTCGAGTTTAAAATTAAACACGTGTAACTCCCTTGTGATTTAGATAAAAGTACAACATAACAAAAGTTGTTAAATTTAATAAGATCTGTGCTTCAGATGCCATAGAGGCTCGTATGTGATTGTATAGAAAACATTGTTGAGAAAACTAGAAGCAAATTTGTCTATTGATTTTGCATTGAGTTTTTTTTGGCAACGTTTGGAGCAAGAATATGTGGAGGAAAAAGAAAATGGAAAATGTAAGAATACAAACTAAAATGAAAAATGTCAAATTCATTTTAGTTTTCTTTGTGGGTAGGAAAATAAAAAGAAAGAATTGATATTTTTCAAAAAAAATTAATATTTTGTTCTAAAAGTTACAAACAATAAGTATATATAAGTGTTAATGTAGCATTAATGGTTAGTATAGTTAATAATCACAGGAATTGCATCTAGACTCTAGGTAATCCGAATGATCACCAAAGTTAAATAGTTACTTTGTTTGTGTATATAAATCAACATAAACACTGATCCTAGGTGTATGGAAAGTTCTTCTCAATCATACTGTATAACATGGTATCAAAGCGTCAATATGTGTGTGTGAGATTGAGCAAAAACAATGAGATTGAGCAAGAATTCAGCCTTACTCAACTAAGTAAAGAAGAACAAGGAAAAGTCATCTATTTTAAAGCAAAGGTAAACAATCCCTTACTAGTTCAACCTTCTACATAGTCTCATATGATCGTTGGAGAGAGGCAAGTACTGTCAGAGGAGCACTGTTGCCGGAGAAGACCACACTCTCCTCCACGCGCCACCTGCACAATTGCGCGTGGGCCTCATGCATTGACTCTGGAGCCGCGATTGACGGCGTGTGCCTTGTCGTCTGCCCTCCAACCTTCTTTGCCGACCACTCTCCTCCCTTCGGCAACCCTACCAGTGTGATTGGTTTCGTGTTTGGACAACTTTCATTTGATCTCTTCTCTTGCCCAGCACTGATCATCTGCCGATTGGCTCTGTCACTATCTAAGCTATTGTTACTAACTCTAAATGGCTGTTAAGACATCTTTTAACCAAAAGATGATGGGTAGTTCTGTACCTATGCCACAACAATTAACCATCCGAAAGTTGAATGGGACCAACTACATTCAGTGATCCAAAACCATTAAGATTGCATTGACTGGATACGGTAAATAGAAGCATTTAACTGAATCTGCACCTCCTAAAGACGATCCTAAGTTCGATATTTGGATCCAAGAAGATGCCCATCTTACTAGTCTACTGTGGAATTCAATGGAGCCCAATATCGCTTACATGTGTACTCACCTTGACACATGTAAGGACTATTCTCCAGTGATCTTAATCGGATGTATGACCTATCACTGGAATTCTTTCAGCTTCAGCAGCCTGGCAGGCCAGTTACTGAGTACTTTGCTTCTCTCAAGCGTGTTCACGAGGAATTGAATTCTCTATATTGTCCACAGATATTAACGTTATACAAAAACAGAGAGAACATATGGTGGTACTTTGTTTTCTTGCTGGCCTAGAATCTAAGTTTTAGCTTAGTCAAAGCCCAAATTCTCAATGGAGCCACTCTTCCCTCATTCGCAGAAACATATTCCAGGATTACGAGAGTTGAAGCTATGGAATCATCCACCAATTTCAAGTCCGCACGTTCTACCTCAACTAGTTAGACTCCCTTAGATAATAAACACCCTATTTATCCACATGTATCTTAGTCTAGTGAACGTGGATGACGAAGTTGTGACTGTGGCAATGGAGGTCGTAAGACTAGACCAAGATGCACCAACTGTGGCCGTGCTGGACATATTAGGGAGAATTGCTAGGATCTCCATGAAAAACCAGCTCATATGGTTAATGCTGCTTCGCCTGATGCTCCTGCTTCCTCTGTTAAGTTTAGTATAGGAAAATCATCAACTGTGACTCTCGTGAGAAGAATATGCCAAGTTCCTCCAGTATTAGATGGCTCATCAGGCATCTCTTCCAATAGCCTCTTTAGCCCATCAAGGTAATCCCATTACTTGTGTGTCCACCTCTTTAAATACATCTTAGGTCATTGATTCTGATGCTTCAGACCATATGTCTAGTATATCTTCATTGTTCTTAGATCTTCAGTGTTCATCCATTTCTAATGTCACTACAGCCAATAGTTCATCCAATCCAGTAAAGGGTATTGGTAACACTTGTCCAACTTCTAATTTGAACACTTGTCCAACTTCTAATTTGTCATTATCTTTAGTGTTATATGTACCATCCTCTTATCTTTTAATCTTCTATCTGTCAGTAAACTTACCAAGTAACTGAATTGCTCAATGACTTTTTTTTTCCCTGATTCTATGATTATCCAGGAATTGAAGACAAGAAAGAAGATTGGAGAAGGGCAATGAAGCTTAGGGACTCTACTACCTGTCTGGTTCATTTGCTTCATCTATCTCTTGTTCTGCAATAGCTTCTCCACCGGAAATTCACTGCCGTCTAGGTTATTCTTCTTTTGAAAGGTTGAAGTGTATGGTTCCAAGTTTAAGTCAATTACAGTCCTTAGAGTGCGAGTCTTGTTAGTTAGGAAAGCATCACCGTGCTTCCTTCAATCCTAGAGTCGATAATAGGTCCTCGAGTCCTTTTCATTTAGTTCATCCTGAAGTATGTCGAGTTATGCCAAAATTGGGTTTTAAGTACTTTGTTACCTTTATTGATGATTTTTTAAGACTTGGGTTTATCTAATGAAAGATCGTTCTGAGTTATTGTCTATCACTCAATCTTTTTGTCTTGAAATAAAACTCAATTTGACGTGTCAATTAAAATCCTTCGTAGTGATAATACTAAAAAATACTTTTCTAAACCTTTCATTGACTTTGTGACATTTCTTAGCATGACTCATTACTCATCTTGTCCTCGCACTCCACAACAGAATGGAGTTGCCGAGAGGAAGAATTTATATTCAGTTGAAATAGCACGTTGCTTAATGTTTCACATGAAGTTTCCAAAGCCTTTTGGGGGATGTTATTCTCACAGCATGTTATTTCATCAATTGAATGCCGTCTTCTATTTTGAAAGGTTGTTCCCCTTACTCTATGTTGTTTCCCCAAGCACCGCTGTTTCCTCTTCTTCCACGCATTTTTGGGTGTATTGCATTTGTTCATCAACTTGAAGGTGGGGTTGACAAACTTGACCCTCATGCCATTAAATGTCTTTTTGGGATATTCTTAGGTACAAAAGGAGTATAGATGCTACAGTCTTTCTCTAAATCGGTATTTCATATGGCTGATGTTTCGTTGTTTGAAAATACCCCATTCTTTTCTAATGATTCTTCTGTTTCTGAGTTGAATGAGAGTCTCCCTTTGCCTTTAATTTCTCCTTTTTGCCTTTCTCGTCCTAATCTGCAGGTTTACACCAAACAGAGAGTAGTTCCAGAGTCTTTCCCTGATGCTTCAAGCACTTCACCTCCTCCTATCTTGTCTTCAGATCCTACTCCCGAGCCAGAATTTTGTGACCTTTATCTTCCAGTTGCTCTAAGAAAAGGTAGACAAGCTTTTATTTCCCATCCTGTATCTAACTTTGTTTCTTATATAGCTTTGTCTCCTTCATATTATGCCTTTGTTTCTTCCTTCTCTAATGTCTGTATTCCTAACTCTATGTCTGAAGCACTATCCCATTTTGGGTGGCATAATGCCATGGAAGAAGAAATGTCAGGTCCTCAAGCCAATGATACATGGGATTTGGTTACTCTTCTTCTTGGAAAATCCACAGTTGGTTGTCGCTAGGTGTATAATGTCAAGGTCCACCTTGATAATGCAGTCGATCTGAAGGCAAGGCTTGTTGCCAAGGGATACACTCAAGTCTATTGTCTTGATTTTTCCGAGAATCTCTCTTATATGGCCAAGATCATATCAGTACGTCTACTCATTTCTCTTGCAGCCACATTTCACTGGCCCCTTCATTAGCTAGATATCAAGAATGCTTTTCTCCATGGTGCTCTTACCGAAGAGGTATATATGGAGCACCCTCCAGGTTTTGTTGCTCGGGGGGGTCTACACTAGTATGCAAATCGAAAAAGGCATTGTATGGCTTAAAGCAATCCTCTCGTGCATGATTTGGCAAGTTTAGTGATGTTGTGACAGAATTTGCGTTGATATGTTGCGATGTTGATCATTCTGTTTTCTATCATTATTCTCCTCAAGGAAAGATATGGTTGCTGGTTCATGTGAATGACATTATAATCATAGGTGATGATACACAAGGAACTCAAGACCTAACGATATTCCTTCAAACCAAGTTCAACACTAAGGATATGGGCTTCTTAAAGTATTTCTTAGGCATTAAAATTGCGCGATCACACACAGGTATTGTTCTTTCCCAACGAAAATATGTTCTTGATTTGCTCTTTGAAATTGGCATGTTAGGAGGCAATCAAGTGGATACTCCAATAGATCCTAATACAGAACTTCTAGCAAACAAAGGAGACCTATTGGAAGATCCCGGCCGATATTGCAGATTAGTTGGGAATCTTAATTATTTAACAGTCACACGGCCAGGTATCTCGTTTGCTACGAGTGTAGTGAGTCAATTTCTTGATACACTTCGGTACAATCATTAGAATGCGATTATTCGCATTCAAAGATACCTATAAGGTGCACCAGATGCGGTTTATTGATCGAGATAACGGTCATACACTTGTTCAAGGTTATACAGACGTGGAATGGGCTAGTTCACCAACAAATATACGATCCACTATTGGGCACTATATCTTTGTGAGAAGAAACCTAGTGTCGTAGAAAAATAAAAAGTAAACAGTGGTGGCAAGATCAAGTGCATAATCAAAGTATAAGGTGATCGCACACACTTTCTGTGTATTGGTCAAGATATGTCATATGTTGACAAAATTGGGAGTTCTTGGATCCCAACCAATGGACTTGTGTGATAATCAAGTTGCTATCCACATTGCGTCTAATCGAGTGTTTAATGAGTACTAAACACATCGAAGTTGACTGTCACTTTGTGAGAGAAAATATTTTACAAAATGTCATCAAAACAAGCCATGTGAAATCTGAAGATCAGTTAGCTGATTTGTTCAGTGAAGCTTTAGGAGGAGCAAGAGAGATATATTTATAATAAGCTTGGAACATAAGATATATATACTCCAGCTTGAGGGGGAGAGTTAATGTAGCATTAATAGTTAGTGTTAATATAACATTAATAGTTAGTATATTTAATAATAACATGAATTGTATCTAAACACAAGGTAACCCTAATGGTCACCAAAGTAAGTTGTACAGTCACTTTGTTTGTGTACATAAATCAACACACACACACTGATCCTAGGTGTGTGGAAAGTTCTTCTCAATTATACAATATAACAATAACTAATTCAACTTCCTTCTACTTTTCTTTTTCCTTGACAAATTCTTCTTCTAAACACACCCTTAAATATGAAATGTTTCACTTTAAAATTAAAAAAAGGGTAAAATTGTACTTTATTTATCTATTTTGTATAAATATCTTTTATCTAACCAATTTTAATTCTTTAGGCACAAATCCAGTTAAATTTAAAAAGTTCCATCAATTTTCACTCTAATCCAACTCACAAGGAGCGTACATGTTTATTTTTAAAGTAAAGGGTCATGTTTCTGGGCTAAGCGCCAAAGGATAAAGTGTAATTATGCCAATTAAATAAGATTCAAATGACAACCTGAGATATGTTGCTCTTCTCATTTCCCAAGAAACGGTTCTAGTATCCCCAATCCAACCACCAAGTTGACTAAGCATGTCGGGTTGTGTTTACCAAAATAAAACAAAATAACAGTTCTATGAGCTTTTCCAAAGCATATGAAAGCTAGTTTGGTCACTGCTCTAAAGTATATATTGCATGTGTCGATAAACAAAATCACAAATACCTCAACAGATGCTATTCCACAATGAAAACACTCAATGAGCTTCATTCCAGCTTTTCACAGTTGATCCATCATTTCCTCACTCCATTTTAATGCTCCCATACCTACTCCAAAACTGTCTACAAAACGTAATTGACTGTGCTGTGTGCTCTTTGCAAGTACTTGTTTTTGATTGGTAAAAAATTTTTATGTTTCATATACTAAGTGTTATGCATGAGCATGCCTGCGGAACAAAAAGTATGGAGACAAAGTAGAAGCACCAAGAGAATCACCAACTTCTCCAACATCTTTGTCCAACTATGCAAGGCCTGGACATCATCATCTTTCTGCAAATATCTTCCACAAGTTTCCATCTATTCTATATGACAAACTGAATTCCCAACAAGATTCATGCTTTTTACTTTGGCAAGTTGAAAATGCTTTTCAATCCAGGCATAAGGTGAAGTGACAGAGAAATGGGGGCCTCTAAATGGATATCATCCTTTAAGTGAACAGAACTAGTTGAGGTCACCGCCGAGCTATTTAAAAATTCAATTTGTTAATGTGCATTAATAGTAGAAATGTATCTAGACTCTAGAAAATGTGAATAGTCATCTGTGTATCTAAATAGTTACTTGTACATATATAAATATACACACAGGAACCCAGTTGGGTGTGTAGTATTGTGTTTAGTAAATCTAGACTTTTGACATGGTATCAAAGCATCAGTATTTATGGTCCTGTGCTTAAGTTCAGTGTACTTTAGTTTTCTGGTCTATCAACGTTTGGCAACACAAATGCCATCTCAGATGAGCTCGAATCCATCCCAATTCATCATCGAGTCTCTATTTCATCAACCCAACCATACCAGTGAAGCCGCCGGAGGGAGGCAATCGTCGTTGAAGGAACATCGTCACCGGCAAGCCAATCAAGCGCCATCTGTGCCTCTGTGCGTAGGCCTCACGCGCCGTCACTAAAGCTGTGCGTATCGGCGCATGGAACTCCGATCGTTCTCCAAACTTCTTTACAGTCTTCTCTCCTCTTTCAGGCGACTCTCCTGATACCTGTTACTCATGAATTAGATAACTTTTGTCTTTCCTTCTCACATTAGTCATCTGTTCAGTGTTCTAGTATTGTTTTAAGTGATTCTATGTTCTATCTTAATGGCTTCTGATATATCTTTTGAACAAAAAATGGTTGGTGGTTCAATTCCTATGCTGCAACTGTTAACCACTAGGAAATTGAATGGAATAAACTATGTTTAATGATCCAAAGTTAAAAAAATGGCGTTAGCTGGGTATGATAAACAGAGACACTTGACTGAGTCTAGATCATCTAAAACTAATCCTAAGTTTCGATGCTTGGGTCTAAGAAGATGCTCACCTAGTTAGTTTATTGTGGAACTCCTTGGAACTCAATATCGTTGACATGTGCACTCATCTTAACATATACAAAGAGATATGGGAATACGTTCATTTATTGTTCTCCAGTGACCTCACCTGCATCTATGATTTGTCACTAGAATTCTTTCAACTTTAACAGTTCGGCAGACCGGTTACAGAATACTTCGCCTCTGAAGCGTGTTCATGAGGAATTAAATTCTTTACAATAATTATCAACAGACATTATTGTGATGCAGAAGCAACGGGAACATCTGGTCATAATCCGTTTCTTGGCCGGACTAGGTTCTAAGTTTGAGCTAGCCAAAGCCCGAACACTCAATGGGCTTCCCTTCCCTCGTTTGCAGATCTTCTTAAGTCATGAGGGTTGTTTCTAGAGATTCATCCACCACAGTTGATGCTTCACAATCTGCCCTAATCAATCAGATGCCTTCAGATGGTAAAAATCCTAGCTACCAGACCCCATCTCAATCTAGTGACCACAGGACTCGTGGAGGTCGTGGGACAAGACCTAAATGCTCTAATTGTGGCCATGTTGGCCATGTTAGGGAAACTTGTTGGAACTTTTATGGAAAGCTAGCCCATATGGTTCATATAGCCTCCTCTGATGCTTCTATCTCTACAGATAAGTCCGGTACAACTGAACCATCAACTATGACTCCTTCTAGATAAGAATATGCCAAACTTCTCCAGTATCAAACAACCCATCAAGCATCTCTTCCTACAACTTCTTTAACACATCGAGGTAATTCAACTACTTGTGTGTCTACCTTTTTACATACGTCTTGAGTCATTAATTCTGGTGCTTTAGATCACTTGTCTTGTACTTCTTTGTTTTTTAATATTCATTGTTCCCTTATTTCTAGTGTTATCACAGCTAATGGTTTATCTAACCCAGTTACGGATATCGGTAAAACATGTCCATCTACTACATTAGCCTTATCCCCTGTATGTTCCATCTTTATCTTTCAATCTTATATCTGTTAGTAAACTTAATAGACAATTGAATTGCTCAATGACTTTCTTTCCAGATTCTACGATTATTCAGGATTTGAAGATAAGGAAGAAAATTGGGAAAAGCATGAAGTTCGAGGAGACTATCATTTGGCTAATTCGTCCGCATCACTATCTGCCACCTCCCATTGAAGTTTACTATAGTCTTGGTCATTCGCCTTTTGATAAGTTAAAATTTATGGTTCCCAATTTAGTCAACTTCAATTTTTGGATTGTAAGTCTTGTCAGTTTCGAAAGTATCAACGTGCTTCCTTTAGTCCCAGAGTCAATAATAGGGCCTCAAGTCCTTTTTATTTGGTTCATTTTGAGGTGTGGGAATCAAGTCGTGTTATTTCAAAATTGCGGCTTAAGTACTTTGTTACTTTTATTAATGATCTCTCGAGACTTACATGGGTTTATCTGAAAGATCATTTTGAGTTATTGTCTCTTTTTCAATCTTTTTGTGCTAAAACTAAAACTCAATTTGATGTGACTATAAAAGTTCTTCGTAGTGACAAAGTCAAATAATATTTTTCAGACCTTTCATTGATTTTATATCCTCATATGACATGCTTCATCAGTTTTCTTGTTCTTGTACTCCACGACAAAATGAGGTTACATAAAGAAAGAACTTACATCTTGTTAAAACAGTCCATTGTCTGATGTTTCACATGAAGGTACTGAAGGGTTTTGGGGGGAATGCTATTCTCACAGCATGCTACTTAATTAACAGAATGCCATCTTCTACGCTGCAAGGTTGTTCCCTTTATTCTTTGTTGTTTCCAAAAACACCAGTGTTTCCTCTTCCCTCACGTATCTTTGAGTGTGTTGTTTTTGTTGATTAGCTTGATAGTGGCACTGACAACTTTGATCCTCATGCTATCAAATGTGTATTTTTTGGGTATTCTCAATTACAAAAAGGGATATTGATGTTACGGTCCATCTCTTCATCAATATTTTGTTTGTGCTAATGTCCTATTTTTTGAGAATACTCCTTTTTTTGTATATACTTCATCCTTATCTAATTTGAACGAGTCGTCCTTTACCCGTGATTTTCCCGATTCGTCTCTCTCATCCTAATTTACAGGTTTATACCAGACGGCAAGTAGATACAAAGTCTTACCCTGATGCTTCAGGTACTCCATCTTCTCCAATTATGTCTTCAAATCCTGCTCCTGAGCCAAACCTTAGTGATCTTGATCTTCCTATTACCTTTCGTAAAGGTAAAAGCACTTGCACCTCACATCATATTTCTAATTTTGTTTCTTATACAGTCTTGTTTCCATCTTATCATGCTTTGATTACTTCTCTGTCCTCTATTTCCATTCCTAACTCTGTGTCTGAAGCATTAACTCATTCTAGATGGCGTGGTGCCATGGAAGAAAAAATGTCTGCACTTCAGGTCAATGATACTTGGGATTTGGTCTCTCTCCCTCTTGAAAAGTCTATTGTTAGTTGTCGATGAGTATATAATGTCAAAGTTCACCCTAATGGTTTTCTTAATCGGCCAAAAGCATGACTTGTTGCGAAAGGGTACAATCGTATCTATGGCCTTGGTTTTTCAGAGACCTTCTCCCTTGCGGCCAAGATTGCATTTGTTTGCCTTCTCATTTCTCTTGCTGCCGTTTTTCACTGGTCGCTTCATCAACTTGATGTCAAGAATGTCTTCCTTCATGGGGATCTTGCTGAGGAGGTGTATATGGAGCAACCTCTTGGGTTTGTTGCTCAATGGGAGTCTAGCTTAGTCTGCAAATTAAAAAAATCGTTGTATGGCCTAAAACAATCTCCTCGAGCATGTTTTGGAAGATTCAATGATGTGGTAATGGATTTTGGATTAGCACATTACGGAATTGATTATTCCATATTTTATCGTCATTCTTATCACAAAAAGATATGGTTATTAGTTTATGTGGATGATATTGTAATCAAATGGGATAATGATACACGAGATAATCACGACCAGAAGATGTTTCTTCAAAATAAATTTCATACCAAAGACTTGGGTCCACTTAAGTATTTTTCGGGGCATTGAAGTTGCAAGATCGTACAAGAGTATTCCACTTTCTCAAAGAAAATATGTATTTGATTTACTGTCTGAAATTGGCATGTTGGAGCCAAACCAATTGACACCCCAGTGGAATAGAAGAGAATTATTGGATGATCCCGATTGATATCGCAGATTAGTAGGAAAACTCAATTATTTGATAGTTACACGACCAGATATTTCATTTGCGACAAGGGTAATCAGTCAATTCCTCGATGCACCAAGCACTAGTCACTGGAATGTGGTTATTCGTATTTTGCGATACTTAAAAGGTGCACCAGGATGTGGTTTGTTGTATTAAGATAATATCCACACTCTTGTTTAAGGATAGACAGATACTGATTCTCCAGTAGATAGACGATCCACTCCTAAATATTGTATCTTTGCGAGAAGAAATCTAGTACACTGAAAAGGTAAAAAGCAAACAGTAGTAGTAAAATCAAATGCAAAATCAAAATATAGGGTTACGGTATATATGTCTTGTGAATTGATTTGGATGTGTCATATGTTAACAAAATTGGGAGTCCCTAGTTCACAACCTACGAACCTTGTTTGTTATAATCAAACTGCTATCCATATAGTCTCCAACCCAGTGTTTCATGAGCGAACCAAACGTATTAAAGTTGATTGTCACTTTATCAGAGAAAAGAATCTACAAAATGTCATCAAGTCTAGTCATGTTAAGTCTGAAGATCAATTGACTGACTTGTTTACTAAGGCTCTAGCAAAAGCTAGAGTGAGATATATTTGTAACAAAATTAGAACATACGATATATATGCTCCAACTTGAGGGGAGTGTTAATGTGCATTAATAGTAGAAAATGTATATAGACCCTAAGAAATTTCAATAATCATTTGTGCATCTGAAGTCACTTGTACATGTATAAATATATACACAGGAACCTAATTAGATGCATGGTATTGTATTCAGTAAATCTAGACTTTCGACACAATTGAATCCTTGTTGTCATTGGTCCACTAAGGTCTAACAAAGATGCTTAAAATCAGTTTAACACATTAAACCATGTAACCAGAGGCAACAGTGCAAGAAATTTCATTGCTAGTTTCAATTCCTCCATTTAATGAATATAGTCATAAAAGTTTCAGCCTATTGAGCACAAGAAAGATAAGTCAAGGGAAATTATTCTACTAAACCTTACAGTTTAGAATGAAACGTTCACATGCAAATTTCACTAGGTAACCTGATCCAGTAATAATGACAAAGAGGCTTCCGTACCTATTCCATGGGAATATCGGTACTGAATCTGTTTCTTCAGCAAAATAGCAATGGAAATGGGGAGCCCTACAGCTAGCCCATATCTGTCAGCCAATGCTGCTGCCTCTCCCTACAGGAAAAAAAAAATCCAAAACTTTTGAAATATTGATGGAGCCGAACAAACAGAAGCATCTGAAGAGTTTGGGAAAAAATAATTAGTTAAAAGGTTTCTATTTCTCACTTGCAATGTCATATAATGTCCACCTCTTTTCAAAAGATTGATGCCTATCCTTTCTGTCTCCGGTACCCCAATTGTGTCCAAAACAGCATCAAACTGTCCTTTAATTGCTGGTTCAATATCCTATAAACAACAATTGCCAAAGAAATAAAGAGCTAACTTCACAGGGATTAAAAAAATTAAAATTCTACACCCAACCCGAACACAAGAATGGAAGATGCATGTACAATCATTGAAATCTCCAACAACTAGAAATGGAACAAAAGAGACTCATGTTTTATTGATCATCACCTGATTAGTATAGTCCAGAGCCTGCTCGGCACCAGCTGCCGTAACCCGATCTATACTTTCACTTCCACATGTAGTTGAAACGTGGCATCCAGCAGCCACTGCAAGCTGAATTGCTGCAAAACCAACAGCTCCTCCTCCACCAATAACCAACACCCTTTGTCTGTAGAGATGAGAGTGAAAATGCAAATGAGAGGAAATGCAAAAAATATTCCATAATCCATAAACATATTATCTAAAATTACAATGTTAGGTCCGTCCATTTCAACATGGATACTGAAGACAACAATGCCATGGAACAATGTCAGACAATAACATGCTAGGGGGTAAATTATAGCAATCTAAGGCGTAGTCATTCAATTTTCTGTCTTCGTTCTTGAGAAATCATAAGCTAAGATCAAGAAATGTTGTCATTTGTAAAATTCCACAATGACAAGAAACATAATGAACAGTTATCAAAATACTCATTCATTGGGATCTGTATAGATTGCAATAATACGATCACAATGTGCTTTTTCAAAAAAAATAAGATGCCTCTCCTGCTATATTGTAATAGCTTTAAAATGATATGCAGATGACTCCACATTCACAATATACAAGGACTCTTAGATAGGACATGGCTTGTCCTCCCAATGCCAAGGGAAATCAATAAGAACAGATGAATAACCATAAAACAGTTGTCATTTTATTGATAGAATTTAGTTGTAGGACATATTTCGTGAATAGGATAAGCACCAACTTATTTCAACATATTTACGCTCAAAACCAAAATGTTACTTCAGAATTACTAGCATACCCTTGGGTTATCCTAGCAATACTTTTTAAAGCACGCCATGCAGTTAAGGCTGCAAAAGGAATGGCACTTGCATCCTGCACAGGCACAATAATAGAAAAAAGGTCCATGAAATTGAATTTTATAATCAAAGGTATCTGAGTAACAATTAGAAAGCAAAAGCAATAAGTAAGACATATGACTCAAAAAAACTAGATAATACAAGTAGGTGAAAAGGGAAGGTAACTTTTAGCTGCAAGGTATATTCTAGGGATTCAATGTATGTATATTTATGGTAACGTAAATATTTAGGATGACTGCTATTGAAAGAAAATAAATCAATATAAATAATTATTAGGAAGCCCAACAATATATAAGTGTGGGAGCTTTTATCTTAAAACCTAGATGTCAAGGTGAGAGATGTCCATCCCTTATATGGGACAAATAATTTTTATCGTGAGCCGATGTGGGACAACTTCTAAGAGCCTCCTTCACGCTGCCCCGCATGGACATAGGCACAATGTGGACTATATGATAAGACTTAGTTGAAAACCCGATCTAATACCATATTTAGAAACTCAACAACATATAAGAGTAAGGATATCAACCTTAACATCTAGATGTCAATGCGAGAGATGTTCATCTCTTATATGGGATAAGTAATTTTTATTATGGACCGACGTGGGATAACTTCTAACAATAATAAAGTTTCCACCTCCCTCCCCCCCTTAACAACTCAAGCGTTTAGGCAAGATGGTGGCTAACACTTTAACATGGTATCAAAGTAAGCAAAAAATCCTGAGTTCAAACCTCACAGCCATCCAAATAAACCAATAGTTCAATGTATTTCACCCTTTCGAAGTCAATATGGTCACATGCGAGGGGCGTGTTGAGAGAAAACAAATTAATATAAATAATAGAGTTGCTCCCATCCTTAAAAGCTCAAACTTTTAGACGAAATAGTGGCTAACACTTCAATAATTGCAATTGGTATGTAATTATTCACATTACCTAATTTGTATCAACTTAAGGGGTTCTAAATACAAAAAATAAACCACTCGTTGGAGTGTCTGATTTTCCGAATTTTCTTCATAGTATCAAAACAAAAATCCTAAAACTATTTGCATTTAGTTTCTTTAGGGTTCATGTGTCTCTATCTAAAAACCTCAGCCGTTTGAGCAACCCGTAGTTTACTATTCCAATCCCCCAAACTAGTCATATTCTCAATCGATGACATCTTCTATTACTTCCGACGATGTTGTCAACACCATCAAACACATTGGTCGTCATTCTCAATCACAGGAACTCTATCTTAGATCACTGACGACTTCATTAAACCCCATCAACGACACCGAAGCCATCAAGGACTTCATCCAAGACAACGGAGGAACTAAGAGTATCCACATCAATTAGGCAATACCAGAGGCGTCGGTTTGCATCGACGATCACCACTGAAGTTGTCGCTAGTGATGACTCCTCATCATGTGATCTCTCACGTCACCAAGAAGTGGGCTTGTGTGATCTAATCTCAAGGATCCCTTTTAGGGCATGAAGGCGTGCATGCATCTCCATCGGTAACTTTCGTCCACAACAGTAATTGTTAGCCATTGGAACCTTGCCTTTGATCTTTAACAACCTTGTTCTAATTCCGGTTTTCCCTTTTCCGACAACACTTTCTGGAGGCAGTTTATCCTCCTAAGTGACGTAGCACAACAGAACGAAATACAACAAAGAAAAATATTAACTAAGAAAATAAAACTCAATTTTTTCAATATTATTCCAAGGCTGAATATCTCTTACAATCTCCTATCCTTTATATAGGCTAGGGATAAAGACCAAATCAAGTAATTACCTAAAATAAAGTAAGCAAATCATAATCAAATCACAATCAAACCTCAATCAAATCTCGAAATTTATGAAAACAAGTAAATTAGACACTTAAAAAAATCCTTCCTCCTAAAATTAACCTATCGAATTCAAATTTTGAATAAATTAAACTACTAAAGATCGTCCCTTCCAAAATTAGCCTATCAAATTCAAATTTCGTCCCTGCCTAGAATATTTGAATTGGAAACGGTTATCATGACCCCCATCATTCCCTCCAGGCTGAACAGAAATCTGCTCCGTAGAGTGCTGGTGAAGATAATACGCCAAAAGCTGAGGATTAATGCTGTGGAACTCCTCCTCAGTAACCCAAGTAGCATCGAAGTTTGGTATGTGCTTCCACCTAACAAGGAAAAGCGGAAGGCACCCCTGGAGAGAAATGATAGTCTCAAAATCAAGCACATCAGTGATCTACTCTACATCAAGTTGCTGAAGAGGCGGCATGGATAGCACCAGTGAAGGAATAGAAAAGCTAAGTGAGTGACCTGTAGAAGTACCAATAGGAAAGATTGGATGCTCGAATGTGCCTCAATAAGGTAACAAGTCCTCATTTGAAAATAAAGAGAATGGAAGAGATTGAATTGAATTATCTCTTATCCCTTGAATTATATTTATAATAAGAGTTCACATCAAACTAGAAAAACAGAATATAAGAAATATAGCTGTGACAAACTTAATAAGGAAACAAAACAAATCAATCCTATATTCTACGGAAACTGAATAAATCAATCTTATATTTTAATACGCCCCCTTAAGCTGAAGAATATAAGTCAAAAAATGTCCAGCTTGGATGAGAGACTCTGAAATAAAGAACGAGGCAATGGCTTGGTAAGAAGGTCAGCCAATTGAGAAGAGAATTGAACAAATGGAATACTCTAACTCTTTTCGAAGCAACAAATCATGAATAAAATGACAATCAACCTCAATATGCTTTGTATGCTTGTGAAACACAGAATTATTTGCAATAAAGATGGCAGTTTGATTGTCACCAGGCATAGACATAGGAGCATGAATGTCAATACCAAAATCAAAGAGGATAGACAGAACCTAGAGCATCTTAGAGGCCGTACAAGCCATAGCACAATACTCAGCCTTGACACTCGAACGAGCTACAACCTATTGTTTCATAGTGCACCAAGTAAACAAATTACCACCAACAAATGTATAGTAACCGAGGTTGAAAGCCGATCATTTCGATTGCCAGCCCAATCAGCATCACTATAACCAGTAACAAATAAAAAGGAAGATGGACGATCCAAAAGGCCACGAATAGGAGAAAGCTTTAAAACCGTAGAATCTAGCAAACAACCTATAAATGCGGAAGACGAGGACTATGCATGAATTGACTGACTACTCTCACGGCATAGGTGATATCAGGACAAGTAACAGTGAAATAGATGAGCTTCCCCACAAGGCGACGGTAACGACTCACATTGGAAAAGAGCTCTCCCAAAGTAGCATCCAACTTAGTAGAGGAGTCCATAATAGTATTAGCAGGACAAGCACCTAGAAGACCAGTTTTAAAGAGCAAATCCACAACATACTTACGTTGATAAAGTGACATACCATGTGATGAGCGGGCAATCTCAATCCCAAGAAAGTAACGAAATTGACCAAGATCCTTAGTGTGAAATTGAGTAAGAAGATACTGTTTCAAATCCACAATACTCGTTGCCTCATCACCAAAAATAATAATATCATCCACATACATAATCAATATAATGGTGCCAAAAGATGTCCGACGTACAAACACAGAATGATAAACAGTAGAACGAGTGCACCCAACATCAAGAAGAACAGAGCTAAAACAATCAAACCAAGCCCGAGAGAACTGTTTCAAACTATGTAAAGCACATCGTAAGTGACACACAAGATGCTCACTGCCAAGAGTACTATAACCAAGGGCTAATCTATATAGACTTTTTCATTAAGCTCAACATGGAGAAATGCACTTTTAATGTCAAACTAATGTAACGACCAAGAGCGGCTAGCAGCAACAATAAGAAGAACCCGAACTGAATTTAGGTGAGCAACGGGAGAGGTGGTCTCAAAATAGTCAACACCATATGTCTGAGTATACCATTTGGCAACCGACTGATTTTAAGACGCTCAACCGAACCACCCGAAAGATATTTAACAGTATAAACCTAATGAACAACCCACAGTTTGTTTGCCAATGGGAAGAGAGGGGAGTTCCCACATCTGATTCTAATGAAGAACTTGCATTTCTTCATCCATTAAGTGTTTCCATCCCAGAATAGATAAGGTTTGTTGGTAAGAAGTAGGAACAGAAACAAAAAGATAAGGCACAAACAAAAGAAGACACGGAAGAGGAAAGACGGTGGTAAAAAACAAAATTAGCAACAGGATGTTGAGTGCGTAGGCTTACCTTTCCGTAAAGCAATAGGCAAGTCACGAGGGGAAGAATCAGGTACCTCAGACGAAGGAGTGAGATCCGTCGACAAGGGAAGAATGACCTTGCTATCAAGATCACGTCGATAAAATGGTTACAAAGGAGCAGGAGCAATGGCAGGAACAGAAAGCTCAGATGGAACTAATTGCTTTGACAATATGGAGGATTCTACAACAAAGGTTAAAGGTAAACTGGGATGTGGGAACATAGGTGGAGGATAAGAGTGCAAGAAGAGTAGCAGATTGCACCCCCTCACGAGAAACAATAAGATCAGAGGACAAGAGATCACCACTAGAAGAGAAAAATGCAGTGGACTCAAAAAATGTGACATCAATACTCACAAAATAACCGTAAAGAAATGTGATAACAACAATAACCTTTTTGAGTGCGGGAATACCTAAGAAAGTACACTTACGAGAATGAGATGAGAGTTTGTCTTGATTAAGATCAAAAATATGAACGAATGCAACACAACTAAAGGTACAAGGAGAAAGAGGAAGGAGGGACCGATTGGGGTAAAGAAGAGGAAATGGAAATGGAAATTTATTTAACAACATAGGTGTAGGGACCCGATTAATAAGATAACAAGCAGTGAGGACAACATCTACCTAAAAGGAATTAGGGACAAGCATATGAAACATTAAGGTACGGACAACATCCAACAAATGATGATTTTTGCGTTCAGCAATACCGTTTTGTTGAGAGGTGCAAGGACAACTGGTTTCGTGGATAATACCCCTATCGGCACAAAAGTTATCAATAACCGTCTAAATATACTCTAATGCATTATTAGAACGGAAAACTTTTATTCTTTTATCAAATTGAGTAACAATTTCATTGTAAAAGCGAGAAATACTAGAAGATAAATCCAACCTTTGTTTTATTGAAAAAAGCCATGTCATCCGGAAAAAATCATCAACATATATCACGAAATATGAAAGATCATTAACACTAGTAAAGTGGGCGGGACCCCAAACATCCATTTGAACTACTTCAAATGGTTCTGACTCACGACTAATACCACGACAAGGAAAAAAACTACGGTGATGCTTGCCAAGTTGACAAGCTTCACATTCTAGACTAGATACTGGATTTAAATTAGGAACAAGTAACTTTGACCAAGCTAAACATGTATGACCAAGACGAAAATGTCACCGGAGAGGAGAGACAGAAGTGTGAAGGACTATAGAGGGTAGCTGCTCTGGGGGACAATCACAATCAAGATAATAAAGGCCATCCTTCTCATGCCCCAACCAATCATCCTCTTCCTCGTGAGATCCTGAAAGACACAAGTAGGAAAGAAAGTTATGGAACAATTTAGTAACTTGGCTAGCTAACTAACAGAGAGTAAATTAAAAGAAAATTGTGATACATAAAGACTAGAAGGGAGATTAAGAGATGATGAGAGATGAAGAGTCCCTCTACCAGACGCACGACGAGAAGAACCATCAGCTAACACAATATTATGATTAACACAACTAAAATCAGAGAATAAAGAGGAATTACTAGATGTCATCTTGTTAATCGAATGCCATTGTCAAATCTTCAAAACCAATCATCTCATTCTCCTCTCTATTCTCATTAGCTCTTTTTGTTCACGAACTTAATCCGGATATTGATAAGTTGGATCCTCGCTCTACCAAATATCTGTTTCTCGATTGCTCTCATGTTCAGAAAGGCTATCATTGTTATAACCCCAGTTTGAACCGCTTCTTCACTAGTACTAATTTCACATTTTTTTTAGTCTACCCCTTGCTTCAATGAATTTTTTCCTTATAAAGATATTCAGGTTTCTCCCCCTTATCGATTTTACCTCTCGATCTAGTTAAACTTGTCTCATCTCCTGTTTTACCTCCAGTCTTATCTACGCCTCTCTCAAATCGAACTTCCAGTTCGGATTTGCAGGTTTACCATAAGTGCACATAATGCTCTTTCACTTATTTTTACTTCATCACTAGCTTCTGCAAGTCTAGCTCTCCACCAGCATCTCTAAGGTTCTCAAATCTTTAACTACAGTTCTAGGATTGTTCTCCCTCTAACCTGATCTCCATATTGCTCTTCAAAAATGTAACTGTACTTATACCTCACTTCCTATTTCTAACTTCATATCGTATGCTTTCATTTCTCCTTCCTTCATTTATCAGCTCATTTACTTCTATTCTTTACCTAACTCTATAACAGAGGTTTTCTCTCAACTCATCTCGCAAACAACAATGGACGAAGAGATGTTTGCTCTTTATGCTACTAATACTTGGGTTCTTGTGTTAATTTTTGAAGAGAAATCTATTGCTGGCCACCATTGGGTTTTCACTGTTAAGACTCATCAAGATGGTATCATTGATCGTCTCAAGGCTCAACTAGTTGCTAAGGGCTACATACAGGTGTACGACCAAGATTACTATGAAACATTATCCCTAGTTGCCAAAATTACATTTGTTCGACTCATTTTCTCCCTGTTGTAGTTTTTCATTACTCCTTTACCAATTTGATATTAAGAAGCTTTCCTATATGGTGATCTTGATGAACAAATCTATATGAAGCAACCACTTAGGTTTACTGTTCCGGGGAACTTGGATTAGTCTGTCATTAAAAGAAATCTCTATATAATTTTAAATAGTCACCCCTGGCATAGTTTGGTAAGTTGAATGATATTGTAGCACGATTTGAATTGCAAGATTTTGGTGTAGATTATTCTATCTTTTATATCATACATCTCATGAAAGAATATGAATATTGATCTATGTTCATGATATTGTGATCACTAGTAATGATGATAAAGGAATACAAGAGTTTAAGCAGCTTCTTTAAAGAAAATTTTCAAATTAAAGATCTGGCACCATTGAGATATTTCTAAGGTATTGAAGTTACTAGATCTCGCCTTGGTATTTCATCGAATCAACGAAAATATATTCTAGATTTGTTGACAGAAATAGGATTATTGACAGCAAAGCCTCTTGGTTCCCCAGTGAACCCTAATACTAAGCTTCTAACCAATGAAAGAGACCTACTAGATGACCTTAGTAGGTTGGAGGGCAAGTTAGACTACTTAGCAGTTCCTCGTCTAGACAAATCCTTTACTACTAGTGTGGTGAACCAATTTTTAGAGACTCCACGAACAAGTCACTAGGATGATGTTGCTGCATTTTGAGATATCTCAAAAGTGCTCCAAGTAGTGGATTATTATACAAAGATCATGGTCATACGAAAGATACACCAATGCTGATTAGACTGGATGTGCACATGATAGAAGGTCTAACACTGGATATTGTGAGTAACCTTGGTACCTTGAAAAAGCAAGAAGCAAATTGTTGTAATTCGGTCAAATTCAGAATTTGAATACCGAGCCATGACACACACATCATGTGAATAGTGTGGCTAAAACCTATACTCAAAGAACTTGGTGTGAAACATGACCTCCTATAGAATATTAATGTACAAGAATCAAGCAGCTGTTCATATTGCATCTAATCTTGTATTCTAAGGGAGGAGGAAGCATTAAAAGTAGACTGTCACTTTGTTCCAGAGAAGCTCCTCCAAAATATGATATAAACAACCCATGTGAAATATGAAGATCAACTGACAGATTTATTTACAAAGGCTTTAAGGAGCACACAAGTTCAATATATTTGTAACAAACAATATCACAGCTTGAGAGAGTGCTAGTGATGTAGGATATTAACCGCAAGAATACAACTCTCTATACAGCTATAAAAATAGCAGTATATACATCGTATACCATTCTAAATACAGCATATACCAGCTATTAAGAAAACAGCCATATTACTACCATAATTACCTATTTTACAGCCCATAACAGGCTGTCAAGCAACCATCCTGCAGCCTATATAAAACTATATATT
>QLOD02000030.1:15249251-15275923 GCA_003260245.2 Sideroxylon spinosum
GTTATTTGTGAGTTATCTCAGTTAAAGTTCTTGAGAGTTAAGGGTAGTTTCAATCTCAACTCGTGTTTAGTAGATTTTGAGTCGTTTTAATTCCAAATCTTATTGTTTCACCACATCAAGTGGTATCAGAGCAGGGATTTCCCCAACTAGAATCACTTTTTGCAACAATGAGGTGGCTAACCCCAAAGATTCAACCTCCAACGACATGAAAACAATGATTGATTTGCAGAGGGAGCCTCTACGGGTTCTCCAAGGCTTGCAAACCCCTTTTGAAGGGCTGCAAGTCGAGCTATAGACCGCTGCACCTATCAACGATGGTCCTCCTGATCACGTAGAGCCACCACCACAACAACCAAGCAATCATATAAATCAGCCACAGCTGAATTTAGAAATGCCGATTCAAAGGCATGTTCAAAGAAATCTTGATGACAGCAGTGATGAGGAGATCAAGGTTCCTGGCCAGATGAGACACTACAATGGTAAACCCAATTTAGGTCGTGCCGGAGGACTCCAAGTAACAATTAAAGAAGGATCTTCCTACTTTCAATGGTCCACTACACAATGAAGAATTCCTAGACTAGCTGAATGAAGTAGAAAGGTTCTTCGACTAAATGGAAATTCCTAAAGACAAAAAGGTCAAGTTGGTGGCCTACAAACGAAAGGGAGGAGCTTCAGCATGGTGGAAGTAGGAGTAGATGTCACAAGCTCGCAGGGGAAGGCACCAATAAGATCTTGGCAGCAGATGAAACAACTATTAAAGGGTAACTTTTTAACACGTGAATATGATCAGATTCTATTTCAACAACATCAAAATTGTCGGCAAGGAAATCGTGTTTCGGTTGTCTATCCTAAATGACCTTTCTAAAATCAAATCACAACTGGCAACAAGGTTTATTGGGGGATTGAGACCAAATATCCAAGATAGAATGGGTATTCAAGATGTGTGGAATCTTAGCGAGGCTATCCAACTTGCAAATAAAGCCGGGACCCAAAGTGACATATTTTCTAATCGTAGTCAACAACCATATAAACCATATATGAGGGAGTGCATGGAAACAACACTCAAAACAAAGGGAAAGAGGCGACTAACGAATGAGAACAAGCACAACCACCTATTAGGCGCACAAAAAGAGCTGAAGGTGGTCATTTTACACCCGCTACACGAAGAAACCCTAATCAGCAACAAAGGTCGTTCAGACAGCCAACTGAAACGAGGAACCAGCCTCCCAATCCTTACGCTTATCCAACTCAAGATAAGTGTTACCGATGTGGTGCAACCGGGCATAGGTTCAATACTTATCCTCAACCAAGGACTAGAGGAGTTAATCAAGTTGCGGACGAAGATCAATCATATGATAATGCATGTGTAGAGGATGATGGACAAGACAACAGTGAAGATGAAGATGCTGAATATACATATGGAGACGAAGCAAGGCGGTTCAATGTTATCCGAGACACGCCACAAGTCACGAAACAACCACTCCAAGATTCACAACATAACAAGATGTTTAAAACCACTTGTAAGGTGGAAGACTATGCGTGTGATCTAGTTATTGACAGTGGGTGTGAAGAAAACATAGTGGCAAAGGTCGTTGTAGACAAATAAAAGCTACCAATAACAATCCACCAAAAGCCTTACCTAGCCGATTAGATTTCTAATGGACTCCAGCGAGAGGTGAATAGGCAATGTAGAATTTCATTTCAATTGGTGGTGTTTATTTTGATGAGCTTGTCTTTGACGACATTGATATGGATGTGAGCCACATGATATGCTTGACAAGTTAGAAGGAGCCAAACTTTTCAGCAAGATAGACTTGAAAAGCGGCTACCACCAAATACGCATTTGTCTAGGAGATGAAAGAAAGACGGCTTTCAAGGCCAAGGAAGACTGTATGAGTGGAAATCATACCCTTTGGACTTTCAAATGCACCTAACACCTTTATGAGGCTTATACACCAAGTCCTTAAGCCATTCACGGCTAAGTTTGTTGTCGTTTACTTTAATGATATGTGAGCTTCATTACGGGCATTTGCAACAAGTTTTTGCCGCTTTAAAAGAGAACAAGTTACATGCCAATCTCAAGAAATGCAGTTTCATGACAAGTTGACCTTTCTTGTGTTTGTTGTAAGCGACACTGGGATTATGGTGGATTTCAAGAAAGTTAAAGCTATTAGGAATGGCTATCACCCAAAATCATTTCTGAGGTACGTTCTTTCCATGGCTTAGCTACATTCTATAGATGTTTCATACGTAATTTCAGTAGCATAGCAAGTCCCATGACTGATTGCTTGAAGAAGGGACCATTTGTGTGGACCGAAGTAGCAGAAAAGAGCTTTCAATTGATCAAAGAGAAGCTGACCATTGCCCCTATCTTAGCCTTATCAAGTTTTGAGAAACTTTTCAAAGTACACACAGATGCTTCTATAGTGAGCATAGGTGCTGTTCTTTCACAAGAGAGTCGTCCAATATCATTTTATAGCGAGAAGCTAAATGAAGCCAGAAAGAATTGGTCTACCTATGAGCTTGAATTCTATGCTATTGTGCAAGCTCTCAAGTATTGGAAGCATTATTTGATACAACGAGAATTTATGTTATATTTAGATCACCAAGCCCTTAAGCTCATCAACAATCCACAAAGCCATAATTGAATGCATTCAAGGTCGGTTACTTTTCTTTAGCAATTTACATTCATCTTGAAGCACAAGTCCAGGGAACACAATAAAGTGGTAGAAGCCCTCAGCCGGTGGTTAGATCTTATACGTAGTTTGCATGCAAAAGTCATAGGGTTTGATAATCTCAAAGATATGTATGCCTCTAACGTTGATTTTAAAGATCATTGGGATTGCTGCCTTAATGACCAACCTAGTAAATTTCTCCTACATGATGGTTATCTATTCCTGGGGACACGCTTGTGCATACCAAATTGCTCTTTGAGAGAGAAGATAATAAAAAAGCTGCATAAGGGTGAACTAGCTGGACATTTTTGACGAGATAAAACCATTACTTTGGTTGAAGCACATTACCATTGGTCAAATTGAAACGAGATGTTGGAAGATTGGTACAACGATGTTATATATGTTAGACATCGAAGGGACAACAACAAAATACTAGCTTGTATACGCCTTTACTAATACCAAATGGTCCATGGGAATTCATATCGATGGATTGATCCAGCAAGATGGCTCATTTCATCCCATGTCCCAAGACTGCTGACGCTACCAATATAGCAGCCTCTTCTTCAGAGCAGTTGCTAATTTGCATGGGATGCCAAAATCTATTACCTCAGATCGGCACACAGTTTCTCAGGACTTTATGGCGCCAATTCAATACAGATCTACAATATGGCATTACATGTCATCCACAGACAGATAGACAGACTGAGGTAGTAAATCAATGTTTGGGCAATATAGTAAGATGCCTTTGCAATGATCGTCCAAAACAATAGGATTTCTTCTTATAGCAAGCAGAGTTTGCATACAACAACGTGCAAAACCGCAACCTAAGAAAATCCCCATTTGAGGTTATTTATGGCGACCCCCTCGACATACCTTAGATCTAGTTCCTCTACCAAGAATTCTAGGATACTCAATCGCCGCTGAGCACTTGGCAGATCATATCCAAAATGTTTATCAAGGAGTACATGAGCAAATTGAGATTTCCAATGCTAAGTATAAGGAACATGTTGACATCCATTGATGAGAAAAGATTTTCAAAGAAGGTGATAATGTAATGGTCTACTTGCGCAAAGGATGACTACCCACAGGAAATCATGGGAAGTTGACACCAGAGAAGGTTGGGCCTTACAAAATTCACAAGAGAATCAATGATAACACTTATACAGTTGACATTCCCAATTCCATGGACATATCAAAGACTTTTAATGTGGCTGACATATACCCTTTCTACTCGGAGGAACCAAATGAACAAGTCAACTCGGGGACGAGTTCTTTACAAGTGGTGGGGACTGATGTAGGATATTAATTGAAAGAATGCAGCTCTCCATACAGCTGTAAAAACAGCTGTCTATGCCGCATATACCGGCCGTAAAAAAACAGCCATATTATCACCATAATCACCTATTTTACAGTCCATAACAGGCTGTCAAACAACGATCCTGCAGCCTATATAAAGACTATGTATTGTAGTTTTGTAATGAGTACTTTTCATGAATAAAATTTATAGTTACTTGTGAGTTGTCTCAGTTAAAGTTCTTGAGAGTTAAGGGTTGTTTCAATCTTAACTTGTGTTTAGTAGATTTTTGAGTTGTTTTAGTTCCAAATCTTGTTGTTTCACCACATCAGCTAGTTGTATGGTAAAATAGATAATTAGGATGATTGCATTTGACATGTAATTATTTATATTATCTAATTTGCATATCTAGCAATTATAACCATAAGACCACTAATTAAAGTGTTTGATTTTCTCAATTCTCTTCAATAACAACCATTCAAAACATATTGTCAGGCACACCACAGCATAAATTGAAAATATTACACTAGCTACAATTTGTGTCCTCCTTGGTAAGTGTTAAACAAGCAGAAAAAACCATATTGTTATCAAAATATTTAGGAAAATTTTACACTCATTTTCACAAAATACTCTCAAGACATACCGCATGTGTGATTGACACTGGCTTTGCAGTAAGTTCATCTTCCGAAAGAATTGCATAATCTGCATAGGTACCCCTCAAGGCTGTTGGATGCAGTGCACCAAACACTTCCTGCCCAACTCTAAGAGACCGGACTGAAGTTCCAATAGCCGCAACTTCACCGCTAACATCACGACCCAAAATAAGTGGCAAAAGTGGTTCAAATAAGGAACGGCCGTAGCCTGATCGCATCTGGAAATATTATAGTTTGTAAAAATGGATAAATACAAACACTGATGCATGATTCAGATACCAAAGCAAGGTGTAATAGATTTACATTCAGAAAGATAAAAGAGTAGTGCCCACGGATTATGCAGAAGTGAAAATTCTAGAGAACATTGCCGTGCTTGAAAACTTGGTTTTTTTCAGATAGAATCTTGCTAAAAAATGATTAATATGGTAGCCAGATGCTTCAATTTATATTCTTCTGTTAATGTAGGTCCATCAATTGCACTAGGATTAAGTTGTATCATTCTTAGCTTATTGAAGAAATCTCCAACATGATTCATCCCAATAAGACACTCATTCATCTGAACAAGGATGTATGCTCTCCAAGGGTGTGCAAAACCAAAGAAGAACTAAATAGCGGAACTGAAATTTTGATTTTGGGTTTATTATGAGTATTGTATTTACAGAATCAAAATAAGTATAACCAAATAAGATATTGATATGTAGAAACATAATTGTCAGAAAATACAAACAAATAAATTGAGCGGAAGAACAATGAACAGAGGATTTATGCGATTGACATGGTTTGACCATACGGTATATTCCACTGAAGAAGCGAGTATCCTATTATTTTCAACTCACCAAATAAAAGGTACAATTGACTTGTTTAATAGACTAATAATCCTTGCAACACAAACATTATGAGATAATGCTAAATCAAAAGAATCTAACCATATCACATCGATATTAATGATAAGTGTTAAAATTATTAGTCACTATCTTATCTAAAAGTTTAAACTATTAAGAAGATGGTTTAGCTTTACTATTTAGATGATTTTTTATACTCTCAACACACCCCCTCACGTGTGCTCGGACTTTAATTTTTTGACAAGACTAAACATGTGCAACAATTAACCAACCAATAACATTGAGGTTTTAACTCACAACCTTTGCCAACTCTGGTACCATCTTAAATTGTTAGCCATCTCACCTAAACGCTAGTTGTTAGGGAAAGGGAAATTTTATACTTGATAATATTTTTTATATAGTCAATAATAAAAATTTAATTTTAAATGCTAAGTCAACTCTATCCTACATTTTCAACCCTCCCCGTAAGAGCTCAAAGTAGAATGATTATTTTGAATACAAACAACTTCAACTAGAACAAAGAACCTTAATTTTCAAACCAAAAACATGCTTATTAACTAAATATGAAGCAAAACCGGATAAATCAACAAGGTTTGCCATAAATTGAGTTTTTACTAGATCTCTTTTCAATAAAAGAATCCTTTTTTTTCCTGCAAACAGGGAAATTCAACAAATGATCAAGTGAAGTAGATTGGTTGCAGCAACTGTAGTAGAAACTTTCAAAAAAGGAAAACAAGAACACCCTAACACCTATAGATACAATTATATTGTTGCAAGGAGATTTGAAAGTGTATCAGAGCAATTCAAGGCTAGAGGTGACGAGATTTGAAAGTGTGTCAGAGCAATTCAAACCAACCGGTGATGTTGGACAAAGGCGGCATTGAATATTAACTATAAACAAAGCAGCATCTCGAAAGTAAAAAACAAGGGTTAAGGATTGAACCTAGATACCATGTTAGAAAATATACTAAACAAATAAATTAATAGAAAAACAATACACAAAATTTATGTTGTGTGGCCATAAGGCCTATTCCACTAAAGGAGGGAGACATTCTAATATTCTTAACTCACCAAAAATGAGGTACAATTGACCTATTTATATAATAAGAATTTTTGTAATACAAGGATTATGTAATACTAAATCAAAAAGAATCCAATCATATCACATCAATAATATCTTTCCTTAAGTAATATGATTTAATTTTAAATATTGAGTCAACTCTATCCTTCATCTTCAACAACAATAAACTTAAATTTATCCAAAAACAAACAAAGAATTTAGAAACCCTAAAATTTGCGTAGGACATTATTTTGAAGATTTACTTTCAAGGTGTCAAAAAGCAATTTACCATGCTTCAAGTTATTAGGCTTGCTTAAACTATTGTATTCCAACCTAATAGCAATGAATATGTAGTGTTGGTTGCAAAATTGGTCCTAAAATGTGCATTGCTTTTATTTTATGTTTGTTACAATGAAATGTGTTTGCATTGGCATCCCTTGCTTGCAGCAAGGTCTTTTCTATGTATTACGAACATTAAGAAACTCATATATTCAATAATTACGAACAAAATGGAGACTAGAGATAAAAATTCATTATATCATGAAAACAAATTCTAAGAAAGAATGCTGCTGATAGGCCACATAGATCGAAGAGGGGCCTAAAACCAAACCCCAAGCATCAAGAATGATGGGTGCACGTAAATGGGAGCTGCTGTGTGGCTTGCGGAGGACAAGAGGAAGCTATCAAAGTTGTTGAGAAAATCACGCAAGGAATAAAACAGCTTCTAACATTGATGTGCAGGGTGTCCAGTCAACTAGCCGTTAGTTTAGGAGTCTATTTTTTATTTCTATTTTATTTCTGTTACTTTGCGTTGTTGTTTACTGAGTCAAGGCCAGTAGCTTAATTTTCGGTCATATACTCGTTTGTTTCGCTGGGCTTTAGTCTTTTAAACTAGAGGTTATCAATAAAAAGGCAAGCAAATACTTTTCTAAACCTGTGGTTTATTCTCGCCCTAAAGAGAGTGCAGTTACTATTTAGCTTTGACTGGGACCGCTATCAGTGGTATCAGAGCTGCGTTATGGCATCTAACAAAGAGCGGATTGAAGCATTAGAGACAAGGCTTGGTGGGGTTCAAGATGGCTTGCAAAAGATGGAGTTGGGAATGGCGGATAAGTTCAACCATCTAAAGGCAACTATCCAAAAGCTTTCAGATGCTCTCCTTTCAAGCAATGCCTCATCTAGCAGTAACAACCGTGAGCAAGAAGCCCATCCACGCTTCCACAAGGAAGAAACAAAGGGCAACAACCCAAACATCTCCTCTAAACCAACTCGGCTGTAGTCCCCCAAATATTCCGGTGAAGACACGACAGAATGGGTCACGAGTGGACCAATTTTTTTAATCCCAGGGCCTATAAGGTGTTTTTGGCCTCCTTTCACCTTGAAGGCGAAGCAAACCAGTGATGGAGATGGCTTCGGCGGACATACGAAGAAGAAGGCAAGGAGGTATCGTGGGCTGTGTTCAAGGAGGAATTATGGGCACGGTTTAGTCCTAACGACGGAGAAGATTTTGATGAGGCTGACGTAGCACAACGAGGAAAAAAAAACAGTGAAGAAGTAAGCTCTGGAAAATAAAACTCTATTTATTTCAATTTCATCAAAAGCTGTCTTTCATTACAATCTCCACCCCTTTATATAGTCTAGGGCTGAAGACCCAATGAAGTAATGTCCAAAAATAAAATGATCAAATCAAATCACAATTAAAAATGAAATCTCGAAATTTAAGGAAATAAATAAATAAATCATCCTCTCCAAAATTAATCTATCTAATTCAAATTTCTTCCCCGTCTAGAATATTTGAATTGGAAACGACTATCATAACTCTGCTCCGCAAAGTGCTGATGAAGATAATGTGACAAGAGCTCAGGATTAATGAGGTGGAACTCCTCCTCGGTAATCCAAGTAGCATCGGAGTCTGGTCTGTGCTTCCACCGGACAAGAAAACGTTAAATGCGTCCCTGAGGAGAAATGATGGTCTCAAAATCAAGCACATCAATGATCTGCTCTACATCCAGCTGCTGAAGAGGCGGAAGAGCTAGGACAGGTGAAGGAGCAGAAGAGCCAACAGAGTGACCTGCAGAAGTACCAACAGGAAAGGCTGGAGGCTCGAATGTGCCTCGGTAAGGTAACAAAGTCCTCCACGTTAAAAACTGGACTAATATTCATATCAGTAGGTAAAGCAATTAAATAAGCATTAGGGTCCAATTTGCTACGGATACGAAAAGGTCCAATGGCACGTGCATACAATTTCTTGAAAGAATGTTTAGGATAACGCTCTGGGCGAACACGAACCATAACATAGTCCCCTTCATTAAATGCAACATGACGACGATGTACATCAACAGCTAGTTTATAATCTACATTACTAGGTGCAATTTTACGTCTAACATCAGTATAGATATCATGAATGTGTTGGGCAAAGGATTCGGCTGATTGAGATGGTCGGCTATCAGATGGTAAGGGAATAAGGTCGATAGGTTGGCGAGGGTTAAAACCATGAACACACTCAAAAGGACTCTTACCGGTGGAACGATTGACAGAGCTATTATAGACAAATACAGCGGTAGGGAGTAACAAATCCCAAGTACCCTAACGGTCCCCAACTAGACACCTAAGCATGTCACCTAGACTCCGGTTCACCACTTCAGTTTGCCCATCGGTTTGTCGATGGAAAGCAGATAAAAATTTCAAATGGTTACCAAATAATTTCCATAGAGTCTTCCAAAAGTAACTCACGAACTTAACATCCCTATCTCATACGATGGAAGTAGATAAACCATGCAATTTAACCACCTCTCTAAAGACCAATTTTGCCACGTGAGAAGAATCAACTGTTTTGGTGCAGGGTATGAAATGGGCCATCTTAGAAAATCGATCCACTACCACCAGAATAGAATCATGCCCTCTAGTAGTCCTAGGTAAGCCAAGGACAAAATCCATGCTAACATCCTGCCAAGGTAAGTGTGGGACAGGTAAAGGTGTATATAATCCAGAATTCTACTTCTTAGCCTTAGCTGTCTCACATGTGCGACATTGAGACACAATTCTCGCCACGTCTTTCTTTAAGGAGGGCCAGTAAAACCTATTCTCAACTAAGGTGATAGTCTTATCCCTACCAAAATGACCAGCTAACCCACCAGCATGTAACTCCCAAACCAAAAAGTCCCTAACAGAGGTACAAGGAATGCACAACTTAGACCCATGAAACAAATAACTATCTCGAATAATGAAATCAACAAGCTCGCGACGATTATCAGCCTGGATTTCTTGAAAGATGAGGCCAAAATCTGGACAATTCAGATATTCCTCCTTGAGCCTATCAAACCCGATGACACTAATACTTATAGACTGTAAGGTGAGAGTGACCCTACTTAAAGCATCAGCGACCTTATTCTCTATAATTGCACGGTGATTGAGAACGAATGTGTATTCTTGGAGAAAGTTTACCCATGAAGCATGCTTATTGCTCAATTTCTTTTGGGAGTGAAGGTATTTTAAAGCTTGATGGTCAGAGTATAGGACAAATTCTTGTGGTAAAAGATAATACCGCCAATGCCACAAAGCACACACCACAGCAAATAACTTTATCATAGGTTGAGTATCGTTTCCTAGAGTCATTAAGCTTCTCACGAAAGTATGCTATTGGCCGACCTTGACTTAAAACACCTCCTATAACTACCCCAGAGGCATCACAAGCAACTTCAAAGACTTAAGAAAAGTCCGAGTGTCGCCAAACAGGAGCTTTGACCATCATTTTCTTGATTTTCTCAAACGCCCTAGTGGCAGATGCGGTCCACTGAAAACTCCCTTTTTTCATGCAATCTGTAATAGGAACCATAATTGACCCAAAACCCTTAATGAATCTCCTATAGAATGTGGCTAGACCATGCAAACTACGAACCTCTGAAATAGTCTTAGGTTTAGGCCACTCACGAATAGCCTTAACATTTTCAGGGTCTGCTGCAATTCCTTGATCAGAGACTATAATCCAAGGAAAGACACCTGAGATTGCATGAAAGAACACTTGTTGAGGTTAGCATAAAGCCTTGTAGTCCGCAAAACCTCAAAAACCTTTCTAAGATGACTTAAATGCTCTATCTTGGTCTTACTGTAGATAAGTATGTCATCAAAGTATACAACCAAAAATTTTCCCAGGAAAGGGCGCAGATAACCCAAATGGCATGACTAACCACTCATTTAAGCCATCGGGGGTTTTAAAGGCAGTTTTCTACTCACCACCTGGCCTAATGCGAATCTGATGGGAGCCATTACGAAGATCTATCGTGGAGAACCAAAGGGAACCAGCTAACAGATCAAGCATATCCTCAAGACGGGGAATAGGAAACCTATACTTAACAGTGATCTTATTGATGGCTCTACTATCGATGCACATCCTCCATGAGCCGTCTTTCTAAGGAGTCAACAAAGCAGGCACAGCAGAGGGACTAAGACTCTCCTTAATGACACCCCTCTGTAAAAGATCTCCAACTTGCTATGTAACTCTACACATTCACTAGGGTTCATCCTGTAATGAGGCAAATTAGGTAACTGGGATCCAGGTACTAAGTCTATAGCATGTTGAATGTCCCTCATAGGCGGTAGTCCCTCAGGGAGATCTGTAGGTGTCACATCCTTAAATTGCTCGAGCAATTGAGCAAGTTCACGTTCAAGGGCTACGAGACTCGTAGTTTGAACATGGAAAACATTCTCAACCACCAGAGCTAGAACAAATCCACACTCTGTCCCAACTTTCTCAAATTCTTTCCTATTCATCAATTGGATGGTGTGTTTCTTTGGAGTAGGGGAAAGTGAAATGGGCTTAACTTGGGGACCCGAGTTAGGTGAAGACTCAAATTCGTGTTCCTTTGGCTTGACAGGGTTCAATTGGATGGTCTTACCTTGGTGTTATAAAAAGTGTAAGTGTTACGTCCATGTCATAAATCCACGGGCGACCAAGTAATACATGTGTGACGTCAATAGGTAGAACATCACACCACACCTTATCAGATTAACTTCCCATCAAGAGAGGGACTAAACATCTGTGGGTAACAGAAACACTAATAGTGTCTACCCAAGCTACCCGAAAAGGATGGGGATGTGGCTCTGGCTTAAGTCCAATCCTATTAAGTGCGCAAGTAGATACTACATTCATGGTACTTCCCCCATCTATGACAATTTTACCAACCTTAGTCCCACATTTAAGGAAAGTTTGAAATATACTAGTGCGCTTCCAATCTTCCTCCTTTACAAGGGTTGATAAAATGCACCGCATGACACCAAGATGGGATTCTTTCGCGTTTCCTGGGTCTTCACACTCATCCTCTATATCAAGACCATCAACTTGTTCAAACTCATCAGACTCAGGCGATGGATCAAGACCCTGATTAAGCACAAGTGCTCGCTGTGGACACTATGCTACAATGTGTCCCCTCTTATGATAATTATGACATTAAATACTCAAAGTACTAGTGCGGGACCCCAAAAAAATAGACTCTGTACCTTGTTTTCCTTGATTCACTAGGTTTGGATTGTTACTTCCCCGTGAAGTAATTGATCCAGACTGTTAGCTTCCACTAGTTTTCTGAGCAGGGAAAGACTTCGACTTTGTGATTGTCCTGTGTTAGAAATCATCCGTCTAGGAGTGGGAAGCTTATAAAGTTGTCAATAGATAAAGCCTTATGAAAGGCATCTTCTGGAGACTCAAGGGAAAACGGACTAACTTCTATCTTAAGTTCGAGTCGCAACCCATTAATGAATCGACCCACAGTTCGCCAAGACTCCCCCCTAATGTCACACCTCATATAGCTTCAAAGCTAGACATGTACTCAGTAACACTAAGATAAGCTTGTCTTAAGTTTATTAACTGATCATTCAATTGATCCCTATAATTGGCAGGAAGGTATTTCTCTTGCAACTTAATTTTCATATCAATCCAGCAGCGATTAATGGGTGGAGCTCCAAATCGCTCTCTCTCAATCTGAACACGCTGCTAATACCGTTTGGCAGATCCAATTAACTTCATTTGGGTAAACATGACTTGATGCAAGTCGGTCATGTGGTACCACTTAAAGTAATCCTCAATCTCAAGAAGCCAGTCAGAAAAGGCACTGGGGTTTAACTGTCCATCAAAGGATGGAGTCTCTACCTTAACAGCCTAGATTATGCTATTAAACTCATCATAGGGGTTCCTAGGGTATTGCATAGGTGGTCTAACTGCGCAATTACCTTCATGTGGTCTATAATCCCCGACACGTTCACCTCGCTCAACAGGAGGGAACCTATTACCATAACCCAAAACTAAGTTAGCATCATCCTCAAGGTCTCTCCCTGTAGTACCGCGAGGAAATTGTGGTTGACCGTGGCCAATGGACAGCAATCCCACAAAACCAATAGAACTACGAGAAGGGTCTCGTATTTGTCCGGGAGGGATAGGGATATCGTCCCTTTGATCATCCATCTGACGTTTGCCTAAAGTTCGAGCTAGTCTATCAAAGTCCTCATGTAGTTGGTTCATTGACTCCTGGAGTGTGTTCACGTGTTGTTCGATGGTAGAGACTTTTTGGTCCATGGTGAAAAGAACTTAAAGTAAAAAGGTAAAGGAGCTGGGTTATGAGATGATTGCAAGAATTTTTTTTTTTTTTTTTTTCAGGGGTGATGAAATAAAATATCTATGCTGATATTAACTCAAATTGAAACAAATAACTAGATGATAATCAAGCCAACGTAAAATGTCGTAGTTAGGCAAATAATAAAATTGACCAAGTATGATTCGCGCTCAAATATATGGTGGGAATATGGGAAGTGGGAACTGGTAGCTCTCTGATAATTGTAATCTCACAAAAAAAAAAAAAAAAAGAAATATAAGGTAGATCAAAAAGAGCCCGAGACGCAAATTTAATACCTTTCCTAGCCAAATAGAATATGTAATCACAGTTTCGAGTAGAGAATACGTACCCTTGCGAAGCACACACTGTTCTGGGATCGTCAGAGGTTTGCTGAAAAAGTCACCGGCCGGTGGCCGGAAGTTCGCCGGAGGTCGGGTTTGGTTCGCCGGAGAGAAGCAAGTCTGATGGTGTCCGGTAGGTGGCAATTGGACGGTTCACTCGTGTACACGTGCAGGGAAAGACGATTGTGAGTAGATTTGACTCGCTAATAGGACGGCGGCGCGTGGCGGTGCGTCTGCTGCTGGTTGGACTCGCCGTTAGCTGGGTTGGCGTCGCTGGCACCTGACGAGGCTTCTGTGGATGGTGGTTGGGCTTCGTGGATACTGGAAGTTCACTCTTCCACGTTTGGTAGTAGGGAAGAGGGCGTCGGTTATTGGTCGGCGATGTTGAGTTTGGGTTTGGTCGATTCGAAGCCAGTGTTGGCGCTAGTAAGCATTGGGAAACTGGACGGTGCCAATGATGAAAAAAAAACCGACGGTTGAAGGCGGATAAGGGTTTGAAATGAAGGTTAAGGTTGATTAGGGTTCGGATCTGTTTGCTCTGATACCAATTTGACGTAGCACAATGGAAAAAAAAACAGTGAAGAAGTAAGCTCTGGAAAATAAAACTCTATTTATTTCAATTTCATCAAAAGATGTCTTTCATTACAATCTCCACCCCTTTATATAGTCTAGGGCTGAAGACCCAATGAAATAATGTCCAAAAATAAAATGATCAAATCAAATCACAATTAAAAGTGAAATCTCGAAATTTAAGGAAATAAATAAATAAATCATCCTCTTCAAAATTAATCTATCTAATTCAAATTTCTTCCCTGCCTAGAATATTTGAATTGGAAACGACTATCATAATCCCTATCAGAGGCCCTATCCCACATTAGGCAAGAAGGCACCTTACCCGATTACCAGCAGGTATTCGAAAGGCTGGGCGACCATGTGCATGGCTGGATGCAAAAAGCTCTAGTAGGTACCTTCACGGGAGGACTCAAACTAGAAATTGCTGACGGAATCCGAATGTTAAGCCAAGAGTATTGAAAGACACCATTAGCCTAGCCAATTTGCGGGATGAACAACTCTTGAGGCAGCGGAAATTCGTGCGACCACCACCACCTATGAGAGCTCTCCCAGCTCCACCGCCACCAGCTCGGGCCGCACGCACTCCTTCTGATGTGCCAGTCAGACGATTATCATGGGAAGAAATGCAACGGAGGAGAGCACAAGGCCTCTGTTTCCATTGCAAAGAACACTTCACTGCCGGGCATAGGTGCCAGAGGCCTCAACTTTTGCTCTTTGAAGGACATGTGGGCGCTGGGAACTTGGAATGCGAAGACATCACCGATCAGCAAACAGGAGAAAAGGATCACAGGGAGGTACAAGAACCAGGAACCGCGCCCAACATCACGCTACACACGTTAACTGGATGGAGTGCATGGCGACCAATGCGACTAACAGCAAAAGTTGGCTCGCATGAGGTAACGGTGCTAGTTGACAGTGGATCGACACATAACTTCTTGAGTGACCGATTGGCTAGTTTGCTTAAGTTGGCCGTGGTACCTACAAAGGCATTTACTGTTCGAGTTGCAAATGGAGAGAAATTGAAGTGTCAAGGATGTTTTGACAAGGTCAGGGTGGATTTACAGGGTACCAGATTTTGCCTCATTTTTTTTTCTCTACCCTTGGTGGGTTTTGACATCGTTTTGGGTGTTTAATGGCTAAAGATGTTGGGTTCGGTGGTCTGTAATTGGAAAGAATTAACAATGGGTTTTGTGTGGAAAAATCAAGCTTGAAGGTTGCAAGAACTGGAGTGCCAACTAACCAGGAAGCTTCGATTAAGGAAATCTCAATGGAATACCACCAAGGCCATGCATTATTTGTGGTGTGTGTCCAACCAATCACTAACATGACATCGAGGGACGTGGTGCAAGTAGATAAGCAGCATGACATTCAAGCGATGCTGAAAGAAAATGAAGACGTGTTCCAAGAGCCTTGCAGTTTGCCACCTATTCATGAATCGATCATTGCATTACGCTCAAAGAAGGAATTGAGCCAATAAATGTAAGGCCATACCGCTATGCCCACTTTCAAAAGGCAGAAATTGAGAAGCAAGTCCAAGAAATGCTAGATTCGGGCCTTATCCGTCCGAGCACCAATCCATTCTCTTCACCAGTGCTTTTAGTAAAGAAAATTTTAGTAAAGAAAAAATTTGGGAGTTGGCACTTTTGCACGGACTACCGCGCCCTAAATGCCGCCACCATCAAAGACCGCTTCCCAATCCCCACGATGGATGACATGCTGGATGAATTCTACGGTGCCTCCTACTTTACCACGTTGGACTTGGGAGCTAGATATCACCAAGTAAGAGTTAACCCTTCCGACATTTCCAAAACTGCATTTCGTACTCACAACGGACGTTATGAATATAGGGTTATGCCATTTGGCCTATGTAATGCTCCCTCTACCTTTCAAGCCGTTATGAATGCTATCTTCCACCCTCATCTCAGAAAATTCATATTAGTTTTCTTTAATGATATATTAGTGTATAGTCCCACGTGGGACAAGCATTTGATGCATGTAAACCAAACCTTGGAGATACTACGGCAGCACAAATTTTTTGTCAAACTTAGCAAACATGTCTTTAGGCGACGGGAGCTAGAATACATGGGCCATATTGTCACCCATCAAGGAGTCAAAGTGGATGATCGTAAAATTGCAACCATGGTGGGATGGCCACAACCTACTAATATTTCGGAATTACGTGGTTTTCTGGGTCTTAAAGGTTATTACAGGATGGGCACAGCTGCATGGCTTGCGGAGGACAAGAGGAAGCTGTCAAAGTCGTTCAGAAAATCACGCAAGGAATAAAACAGCTTCTAACGTTTATGTGCAGGGTGTCCAGTCAACTAGCCGTTTGAGTTAGGTTAGGAGTCTGTTTTCTTTTTTTTTTTTAATTTTATTTTTATTTTATTTTTGTTACTTTGCGTTGTTTTTTACTGAGTCAAGGCCAGTAACTTAATTTTTGATCATTTACTCGTTTGATTCGCTGGGCTTTAGCCTATTTAAACTAGAGGTTATCAATAAAAGGGCAGGCAAAAACTTTTCTAAACCTGTTTGTTTATTCTCGCCCTAAAGAGAATACAGTTACTATTTAGTTTTGACTGGGACCGCTATCAGCTGCCATTAATGTAAGATAGTGCTATATAAATGATCGGTACACATTATTAAAGCACTCCATCAAATTCATCATTTTCCAAAGTATTCCAAAAAGAACAACAAAAAAGCACTAATGCCTCTTCTGAAAAAATAAATAAATAAATAAAACAAAAAATCTCCAGGTTTGAGTTGAATTTCTTATATTTCATGGGAGCCAATCGGACAATTAAACTCGAAAATTTTAGCTTCATAATACAACCCTCAGCGGGACAGACAACGCAGAATTGTTCATCACTGGGCACATAACAGAAATAAATGAATCTATAACTGCCAAGTTTTCTAAGCAACCAAACCAATCATGAAATGAATAAGAGAAAACAATTAATGTAAACACAAACGACAACGAACTTACTCTTGTATCGAGAGGATTGACGGAAACAGCAATGGCGCGAACAAGCACTTCATTAGGCTTCAGATCAGGAACGCTGACATCATTACGGATTTCAAGAACATCAGGCCCACCGAACCGGGGCAGAAGCACGGCTCTGCAACTACTGACAATACGCCTAAACCCTAGCTTCTTGGCAGACAAGGACGGCGACCAAAGGCACCACTCGGAATGAGCACCCCCGAGTGCCGCGTTTCTTAATCTAAACCTCGATAACAAACGCATCGTGAACTGCGTCTAAATCGAGGAACTCCAACAACTGTAGAGAACTAGACCACGAAGAAGAAGAGTGGTGAAGAGAGGAAGATGATCGCGAGAGAGAGAGAGAACGAGCGAGAGACGCGTATGTGAACCTTTCACCACAACGGCCGTGGTCTCTACCGTCCATGCGTAAGAGCAAATAACGTTTAGGTACGGAGTTTGAGCAAATCTTGCCTAACAGGTTACGGCTCGTTTGGCCATGCTTTCAGTTTTTCTGTTTTTATTTTTATTTCAATTTTTAGTTTTCAAAAAATATGAAATTTGTTTTATAAATTTTCAAAAATTATAGAATATAAAAAATTCCTTTATTAAGTTTTATTTTCAGTTTTTATTTTTTTACACAACACTACCACTACTAGTTATAACCATCAATTACCATTGTCCGTTGGTTGCCACCAACATCCGGCTATCGCCATCCACTGCTGTCACTATCCCACTCATCATTCAAAATATATTATTATTTAATATAAAAATTTAATTAATATATAAAAATATATAAATATATTAAATTAATAATATATTATTTTTATTTATAGAAAAATATGTTAAATATAATCTAATTAATATTTAATTATTAATTAACTAAATTATATTAATTATAATGAATTTATTTAGATAAATTGATATAAAAATATTTTATTAAATTACTTTTAATAAATTATATTTAATATATTTTATTTTTATTGAATTAACTTATTGTTAATAAAAATATAATTAAATTTAATTAATCAAATCAATTTATGTTAATTAATCTAATTAATATGAAATATATTTTATTAAATTTTTTAATAAATAATTATAAAAAATTATGTTTAAAATATTTTATTTTTATTGGATTAAATTATTTTTAATAATTATAATAATTATAATAATTAAATTTATAGAATTTGATTAATTAACCACTATAACTACTAACTAATAACTATCGTTATAAATCGCGTTTTCAAGTTTTTGTTTTTATTTTCTACTATGAAAATGAAAACTAAACATAAAAATTTGAACACAAAAATTAAAAATTAAATATAAAAACTAAACACAAACAATTGAAAATTGACAATTTTATTAAACATGCCTTTGGTTTTAGAGTTTTTTACCCCATAAGCAAACCTTACAGAAGTAGGTTAGTTTTAGAATTTTTGATCTCCATAGGCAAATCTTGCTTAATATTTATGCTAATAGATTAAATTTTTTTACTCAAATAGAATAAAATTTGTTTATAAGTTGTAATCGTTTTTTCACTAAACGGATTTAAGACCAAAACTCATTTACTAAGTATACGAGTTTATCCAAACTTGACTCGTTACACTTTAAAGGAATTTAATATAATTTATTTTTTTGATTGATAGCATTAATGCTTTTTGGGAATTGTTTTTATCCAAACTTTACTTGTTACACTATAAACGAATTTAATGCAATTTATTTTTTCAGTTTTTGAGAATTTTTTTTTATTTGTTAAAGAAATAAATTGAAAGAGTTAATTAGTACAAATATATATATACATATATATAAACTCTATAACTTCTATAAAATTGAAAGAGTTAATTAATACGAATATATATAAACTTTACAACTTCTACTACTTTGATAACATTTTTTTTTTGTTAGAATTTTCTTTATTTTATTGAAAGATGATCTTCTTAATTGGTATTGTATCATTTATTTTTGGTAATTATTTTTCATTTGACAAAAATAAAAAAATAAAAAAGATAATTAATACAAATGTATATTACTTTACAACTTCTGTTGCTATCAATGCTAATAAAAAAAATCATATAGTAGTCTTTTTTTTTTTTTTTAAACAAAACAAAAGCAATTCCAAAAAAAGGTACCAAATCAACAAAAGTCTAGTGTTTATCTTTTTTTTTTTTTTTTCTGGAGAACTTAGGATGTTCGGATTAATTTACACAAACCTCAACTAATCTCTATGGGAGCCCTGAAGTTAACGAGTAGGTAAGCCTCAAATAGCCCTTAGAAATAAATCGATGATCTTATTAATTGAGCTACTCCCAAGTTATGTAGAGTCTATCTATACTGGAAAAAATAAAAATAAAATTAGTTCGATAAATTACATTTACATCCTCTTAATATTTGGGTAATTACACTTAGCATGCATAGCATTTAAAACTTACATGTACCTCCCTTTGTTTTGAAATGTTATTAACATTAACCACCTCGGGATTAAATCAACCATTAAAACTTAACAAAAAATGTTAAAAATAACTAAATTTTTTGACTTTTTTCCTATTTTACCCTTCTCTCATATTTTCATTAGTTTTCTTTACAAAAATTCCCAAAAATGAGTTAAAAAAGAAAAAAAAAAAACATATAATTTTTGAGGATTTTTATAAAGAAAACTAACGAAACGTAAGAAAGGAAGAAGTAAAATAAGAAAAATACCTAAAATTTTGGTTAGTTTGACAATTTATGTTAAGTTTCAATGACTGATTTTATTAGAAAAAATTAATGTTAACAACATATTATAATGGAGGTGGCAAGTATAACTTTTAAATATTGTAGGTACTAAGTGTAATTAACCAAATGTTAAGAGAAGGTAGATGGAATTTATATAAAAAGTTTTAAGGTTCCAGGAGTTGCATTGGAAAAATCCATTACATACATCAATGAGTGGTCATAATTTGATTACATTTTAATGCGGTATAACTTTTTAAATTCTAAATTAATTATATTTTAATCAGATTTTTTTGTTAACTTTTACTCTTATTTTAAAATTAATTTTAACTAAATTCAATTAGAATAATTAGATCATTATAAGAAAATCACAACTTCATGCACCTCAGCCCTTGCTAGTTAATTTTTCCATTACAGCCTCTTGTAATCTAAGTTTTAGAGTCTTTTTCTATTAGATATATAAATGCCATATTGAATTAAAGAGCGGTGATAATGTCACATTAATTTTTCTTTTATTTGTCTACAAAATTACCTTTTATCTATTATTTAATACAGTTTTCTCTCTCCCTCATTAATTACTTTGTCTATATATCTTATTAATTTTTCTATCTAAATTTTAATGCCAGAACTCAATTAATGTTTTTGAAATTATCTTATCTATTTTTTACCCAATCTAGATCCTCTCATAAATCTCTTCCTCTTATCCTATCCATTCATCTCTACTTTTTTTTTTTTTAAATAAAACATTATTTTCTCTGTCTTTCTCTTTGAAAAAATCTCTTTTCAAAATATAGTTAAATAATAAATTTTTTATTTTAAAATTAAAAATTAATAATGTTAATGAGTTATAAAAATACTCTCTTCAAAATATAATTAAATAATTAATTTATTGTTAAAAATTATTAACATGTCAAAGTTTAAAATACGACTACTTGTTTATAAAATTTTATATAAAAATATTTGAAAGTTTCATATTGGTATAAATCTTTCCTTTTTTAAGGATTAATGAAATTTTAATGCAATTTCATAAAAGAAAAACTCATACTCTTAAAAATAAACTCACATTTAATTATGACTATATTAATTTTAAGTAAAATTATTAAAATATTTTTTAATAAAAATTATTATTATTATTATTAAATTGTCGGTAATGAATTTTTTTTATAGTCTTTTTAAAGAATACTATCTTTGCAATACATAATATGAAAACTTGAGAATTTAGTTTATTATAAAAATATCAAAAGTGAAATTTTATTTATTTTTTAAATGTAAAAATGTATTTAAAAATTTTTATATTGATAAAAAATAATGAATATAAATTTTCCTCAAATAGAGGGTTGTGTGATTTTAAGATAATATTATTATTTCTCCAAAAAAATTTCATAAAATCTCTTGAAAAGGATTTTTTAATAATTTTTATTTAAAATTAATATAGTGTATTAAAAATAAGTCTAAATTTCTAATAAAATTTTTTTATTTTATAAGTTGCATTGAAATTTCATTAATCCTAAATAAATAAATAAAAGGTTAATAGCAATAAGAAAGTTTCAAGTATATTAGATAATTTTTTACAAATAAATAATCATATTTTTTTATAATTTAATAACAGATTAATAATTTTTATTTTTAAAATGATAAATTAATTATTTAACTATATTTTGAAGAGATGTATTTTTCGAAGAGAGTATTTTTATAATTCAATGGAATGTTAACAATTTTTAATTTTCAAAATAAATAATTTATTATTTAACTATATTTTGAGAACAGATGTTTTTCAAGAGAAAGAGAGAAAATAATTTTTTTTTTTTTTTGACAAGAAAAGAAGAGGTGGAGATGAATGAATAGGATGATATGAGAAATTTATGAGAAATAGAGAATTTAGGTTGGAAAAAATAATAGATGGGTTAATTTTCTCAATAACTAAAAAACATTAATTGAGTTTTGACATTAAAATTTAAAAAGAAAAATTAATAAGAGAGATTTAAAGAGAGTAATTAATGAGGAAGAAAGTTGTATTAAATAATAGATAAGGACAATTTTGTCAACAAATAAAATGAACATTGATACTATTCTCACATTAACAAATGCTTCTTTGGCGTTATCGCCATCCTAAATTAAACGCTATCAATACAAAAAGACTCTATATTTTTTTTTCCAGGGTAGATAGACTCTAGATCTTCTCTTGATTTTATATTTTATAATTTTTTTATTCTGTAAAAAAATAAAGACTATTAAACGATTTTTTTTGATGTAGCAACAGAAGTTTTAGATTGTATATATGTTTACATTTATATTAATTACCTATTTTATTTTCTTATCAAATAAAAAATAATTCCAAAAAAATAAATATTACTACACCGATAAAGGAGACCATCTTTTAACAAAATAAAAACAAATCAAAAAGAAATTAATATCAAAGCAATAGAAGGTGTAGAGTTTATATATGTGTTTACATTAATTACCTTTTACATTTTTATTTTTTAACAAATAAAAAATAATTCTCAAAAAATGTAAATGCTACCAATTGAAAAAATAAATGTTATTAAATTCATTTGTGATGTAAAGTTTCGATAAACTCATTTACTTAATAAAGGAGATTTGGTTTTACCTGTCTTAAATTCGTTTAGTGGAAAAACGATTTTAACTTAATTATAATCGTTTATCCTACAAACAATTTTCATCATATTTGCATAATACGTTTAAGACTAACATATTACTGTACATATTAAGCAAGATTTGCCTAGGGGTCAAAAACTCGTTTAATATAAGCATTTAATACTTACGTGAACTGTTTTTATTTTTATTTTTTTATTTTTAGTCGTGTATTTCTTTCAAATAAAAATAAAAAACATATTTAGTAACGTAATTTTATTCAAAATAATTAATTCTATTTTAATCAACATAATAATTTATTAGATTTATAAGTGAATTTAATAAAATTTATTTTATATTAATTTAATATATTAATGAAAAGTACTCCACCAGAATCCATTGTCAACAACAAGACAAACAACTTATCATTCACTTCAAGTCACAATTTTCTTTTGTTTCAATGTATCATTATGCTTTTACCTTTTTTTTTCTTTTTCCTTTTTAACTTTAAAGATGTTTTCCTATTTAAAAGACGTCCTTCTTCACTACCTAACAAAGGAAAAAACTGACATCTTAGTGAGAAATAACTCTCCACAAAAGGTGAGTAAATTCTCAATACAAGGAGTGCATAATCTTCCTACTCTTTTAAATTCATTTCTTTTCTTTTATTTAGTATTTATAAACAAGATTAATTATTTTGGCAAGAAGCCCTCAGATTGTAAGTTTTATTTCTGTTAACGATTATGTAATATTTATTATCAATGATATTTTATGAATGATAATACTAGAGATTGACTTTTATATTTTGCTTCTCTTTAGTTTTTTTCTTTTTATGTATGTGATATTAATGTTTAGAAAAAATTTTAAATTCCTTATATAATTTATATTCTCTTTTAATAGAGTTATCACACAATAATGATCAAGATTTTAAAAATAAAATTATTTTTAAAGCTAGAATAATAGAAAGTTTCTATATGTTTTAGTAAAGGATAAATTATATCTAGACCTCCTAAATATTTGAATAATTATACTTAGACCCTTTTAGTATTTAAAATTTACAAATATCTTTCTTATTTTAAAAAATTGATAATGCACGACTTCTTTTGTTAGAATTTTTGTTAAAATACGACGTCAGCCATTTTTTTTCAATGTATCAAATTTATCCTTTGATTTACACCACACTCCATTTTCTTCCTTTAAAACTCATCAATGGTGTTCAAGATCACCCAATCTCACTAAACTCGGTGGCTCCTTCATTGGCAACGCATATACCAGTCGGAAGCTAAAGCGTCGAGCTCCCAACTATATCGAGGGGAGAGGATTCGTTGGAGAAGTTGAAGTGGGGATAGACATCTACATCATCATCATTTTGTCCAAAGCAATGAAGGGGTCTTGTTGGATGGCTGCGACCAGTCTCGAATACCATCGGCAGGGCCCAAAGGGTCCGATACGAATGGCTGTGTGTCATCACCAAAACCGATCTCTAGCAGACTGCCTGGTGGCGATGGCCTACCCCGCCAAGTTGGAGGCCATCTAGAGCCTTTACTCTAGTGCTGGCACTGCTCTGAAGTGATCCAAGTGCCAACAAGCCCATCTCTTTCTCGCTGTTTGTCTCTCTTCCCACCAAACCCCTTCTTGAGTCTCAAATCCTTAACCTCTCTCTCTCTCTCTCTCTCTCTCTCTCTCTTTCGTAGCCTTCCCATGGTTTTAAAAAACGCTGTTACGTAACGGTATCGGCTCCCACCGCACCCGTTAAGACCCCGTTACGAGGGGTGAAGCGGTCATCACACTATAACGGCACGTTACAGTGCCGTAACGCTCGTTACAGAGGCATTACACTCGCGTTACTACTTAGTTAGGCAAAGAAATTGACAAACAAAAGAAGAATCGACAAACAACTTTAGAGAAAATCGACAAAAGACTGAAAAGTAAACATCTGATTCAATCATTCAATAGAGATTCAAAAAAAAAAAAAAAACTACAAAACTTACATTCAAAGTTTGAAATTGCAAAATTACAAAGTACCTGCTTTGGGTCTTTTGAAAAATAAAAAATTGTAAAAGAAAGAGAAGAAGCATCTCAAGTCTCAAAGCACTGGAATGGAGGTTAAAGCTAGTCACCGAATTGGTCTAGCGTAACATCGGCATCAGCGGATCAGGCTCAACGAACACGGAACAACACACCTTCACCGGATCTGGTTTTCTGGCAACCGAGGGATTGTTTCTTGGCCGGATCTTCTTTTCTGGCGGTCCGGTGAAGAGATTGTTTCTGGTCAGATCTGGTTTTTGGCCTCTCGGATGAGTCAGATCACCTTCACCGAATCTGATTTCTGGTCGAGGGATTGTTTGAAACGGTGAAACCATAGATCTGTTTTTCCGACCAAGCGATCGTTTGTTATAGCCTCCTCAGACTCTCTGAAGAAGTCTGAACTGAAAACTAAACATTGGTTATCTTGATTTGAAAAGAAAAGGATGACTGGCTAAGCATTAATTTAGACGGTGGGTTAGTGCTTGGCAGGCTGCTGGACGTGGCTTTTCATTGGAAAGTTAAGTGTAGAATTAATAATATATAATTATAATTATATATGTTAATATATAAGTGTAATGTATTATTTTTAAATATATATAATAAGAAATTGTTTGATTTATTAAAAAAATTAAAAATTAATGTAAAAGTAACACATATCAAAATATGATTGAAATTGTTTTTTAAAAATTGATAAAAATTTAATTTTTTATATTTTTGAGGATCCAAAGACCCCTTAAATGATATTATTTATGTTTAAAAATACTAATTAAGTATTAATATTAACATATAAACAAAAATTAATATTTACATTTATATCCATGGCAGGATATTTCTTAATCCCCCATTTCAATATGGGACTCAGTCTCCCCCTGATGTTTTAATGGAAGTGTTAAATGGAACAAAAATATAATCATAAAGTTGGAACCAGTATTAGATAATCAAATTTTGGCCATGAATCAGGTGAGTGACAATTATTTTTACTCATTTACACTAATAATTTAATTAATTTATTTTTATGATTGAAAATCACTTATTAAACTTATAGTATTTTACAGTTACTTTTTTTTAGAGATAAACAGGATTCGTTTGGTCAACCTGTGGCTCAAAGATCCATAATGACGTGGGCCGCGTGGGTTGATTGATTTGGTGGCTGTCCAGAACACACCTCTGGAAGAAATTAATTGATTTGTGAGACATTAATTGATCTGTGTGACGTGGGCCGCGTGGGTTGATTGATTTGATGGCTGTGCAGTGCACATTGCAAGAGGAGTTTCTTGGGACTACAAGTTGGGAGCCGAAAGCGTAGGTAAGTAATATATGTTATAGATTATAATAATTATATTAATATAGTAAGATGTTCTGGTTTTGTGTAAAAAATAAAAAAAATTAAAAAATTAAAAATCAGTGTATAATGGGACTTACCGAAATTTAATTAAAAATTTTAAAATAATTGTTAAAAATTAAAATTTTTGTAATATTCTTAACGATTCAACACTCTTTAAATTATATATATATTACCTTTGCAAAAAATTATTAATTAAGTATTATTATCACACCTTAATATATAAACAAAAATATTAGTGGTACTAAAAATTATATCATAATAAATTTAGCATGATATAATTAATAACATTTTAATAAGAATTTTTTATTAGTATTGGGCGAATGGGTTCCATTTGGGACGATCCATTAGCCCTTTGTTACATATTAAATAATTAAATAATATATAAATATAATTATGATATAGAATATTAATGTATAAGCATAATTTATTATATTTTAGTATAAATATATTAAGATAGTGTTTGGTTTGTTAAAATAAATCAAAAATTCGTATAAAAGTGAAACTTGATAAATTCCGATTGGAAAAATTAGAAAAATTAAAAAAATTAGAGATTTTATATTAAAATATATATAAATATTATAATAATTTTACTTATTAAGATGTTATATAATTTATATTACTTATGTTAAAAATTATTAACTAAGAACCACTATTATACCATAACACATGAATAAAAATATTAGTTGTACTAAAAATCATATTTAATTAAATTATAATAAATTTATCTTAATAAAATTAATAATATTGTTTTATTAATAAAATATATAAAAAAGATATAATAATATTAAATAATATTAATTAAGCATTTTAAATTAAAAATAATTAATTAAGTACAATTGTTATACTATAACATAATAATAAAAATGTTAAATTATAATTACAATAAATTTTTATACCACAACATATTAACAATAATATTAGCTATACTAAAAGTTATATTAAATTACATACCATAAAAAGGTTATATTAAATTAG
>QLOD02000030.1:15281221-15310270 GCA_003260245.2 Sideroxylon spinosum
AGAGAATTGCTTCGTCCTGCTATCACTAGATTTGCAACAAATTTCATTGCACTTGAAAGTATAGTAAGGTACAAGCATGAGTTGAGGAATATGTTTACATCAGAAGAGTGGAGAAGATCAAAATGGGGAAGGTCAAGAAGTGGTCCAAAGGTTGAAGTAAACAAGTAATTTTAGATTCTTAGTTTTGGAAGAAGTCCAATGATATAATTAAAGTGTATGAACCCCTTGTTAAGGTACTATGGTTAGTGAATGGTGATGATAAACCTACGATGGGTTTCATATACGAGGCAATGGACAGAGCAAAATTGGCAATTAAAAATAATTGTCGATACTATCAAGAGTATTGGAAAATAATTGATAGTCGTTGGGCTTCGCAGTTACACCATGATTTACATGCAGCTGGTATATTTTTTTTTATAAATCTCTTTTTTTTTTTCCCTTAAATCACATGTTCTTCATTTATTTTCTTATAATAACCTTTTTTTTTTACATTTATATGTATCGAAAGATATTTCTTAAATCCCCAATTTCAATATGGGACTGAATCTCCCCCTGATGTTTTAATGGAAGTGTTAAATGGAACAAAAAATGTAATCACAAAATTGGAACCAGTATTAGATAATCAAAATTTGGCTATGAATCAAGTGAGTGACAATTATTTTTATTCATTTACACAAAGAATTTAATTAGTTTATTTTTATGATTGTAAATCACTTATTAAATTTATGATATTTTACAGTTACTTATCTTTAGAGCTAAACATGATTCGGTTGGTCAACCTGTGGGTCAAAGATCCATAATGAGAATTAACCTAGGTAAACACATTTTAAATTTTACTCGTTACTATTTTTAATATACTAACATATTTGTTGTTATACTTTTATCTCACACTAATTTAAACTTCTTTCTATACGACAGTGGAGTGGTGGATTCTTCATGGTTCTAGTGCTCCCGAATTACAGCGTATAGCTGTTAAAGTTTTACGCCAGACAACATCTTTCTCAAATTGTGAAAGAAATTGGAGTACATTTAGCCTAATCCACAGTAAAACAAGGAATAGATTAAAGTATATCAAACTTCATAATTTGGTTTTTGTTCGCTATAATATGAGGTTGAGGATGACGCATAAAATGAGGAGAAGCCAACCAGAAATTGACACCAGCTTCAACCCAATCAATTTGGACTATATTTTTGAGGAAGATGACCCAATGAGTCAATGGTTAGAAGAGAAAGAAGATCGTTTGTTAAACGCAGATGAAGATTTTCAGTTAAGAATACATCAAATTATCGATAGTGGTGATGTTGACCCCCAATCACATGATGTTCATGATGCAAGCTCTAGTCCAGGTCCTAGTGATGAAGACGGTGGCTTGAGCCCTCCTAGTGGTGGTGATGATGATGCTGATGATGGTGGTGGTGATGGTGGTGATCATGAGATCCCAGAATAGTATAGAAGAGAAGCAGGAATGTGTGGTTTTAGGGATGGTGAAGAGGTAGGAGAACCTATACCAATGGCTCCACAGTGTCCATTTCATATGGATGAGTCTAAGGAAATGAGAGAGCGATCAAGACAAAGTAAGGGGATACAACAACATGAGTCAGAGGGTTCTTCTAATGACATTTTTTTTAAGTTTTGGAGGGGTTTCACTTAGTCAGTCTAGAAAAAAATAATTCATTGCTTAATAAATAAGTAGTCGTAGAAACAAAACAATAATATAGTCCACTCTTACAAAAACTAAACAAAAAATAAAGTTAAAATAACTTACATAAATTAGATGAAACAAGTGATGTAGTCATAAAAGTCACCACAAAAATGAATGTCGTGCACGCTCAGTTACTTTTTGAGAACCATCATCCCATCCCGTGCTATTAGACGTGGTGTTATCATCGTAAAATTGATACCCACCAGGAGGATAGAAATATTGAGGAGGGTATTGAGAGGTATATTGAGGGGGATCTTGAAGACATTGAGGCTGATATTGAGGAGGGTAGCCATAAGGGTCAAAAGTACTATTACTTGTATAATAATTAACACAATAACAAATGTTGTGTGTGTGAGACCTTATTTCATGTACATGTCTAAAAAAAAAGTAATATTTATATATAAAATTATTAATTAATATAAAATCGTTAAAAAACTATAATAATTTTTATTCATACATTTTAATTGTTAAAACATCAAAAATTGTTTAGTTTAGGTAAAGTGTAATTTTGAAAAAAAACAATCACGCCTCCGGTTTCCGTTTCTGTTACGTAACATCCGTTACATCCCGCGTCTGTGTTACCGCGACCGTACCGTTACGACAGCCGTTACCTTTTTTTAAAACCATGAGCCTTCCTCTAGGTACGTCATCTCGATTCAATTGGTGTTATTTTATTAATTGTTTGTGGTTTTGGTATTCAAATTATCAACGTTGTGTTGTGTATATATTTATTAACTTTGATGATGTGAATAGGAATGGTTTTTGCTGTTTGAACATGTTCACTGCTGCTGGCCAATAGATGATCAATTCTTGAGTTGTTCTGCATATTTTTTTAAAAATTGTTTCTTTTTTTTTTTTTCATAAAAATCTATGAATGTAACTGTGTAATTGTTCCTGATCATCGTATTTTAAAATTTCTTTGAATTTGTTGAAGAAATTTACATGGTTGAAAATTTGTTCTCTCAACCTGTTGGCTCTTCCAGTGAATACAAAGAGGTTAGTCCAAAGCACAGGGTTGAAAATTTCACTATTTGATTTTTTAACTTCACTTTCACTTAATGGGGTTTTTCATTTTTCATGGAATCCCTTGTAGGTTTTGATTTTTTTTCTACCCTGCGTTATCCTTTAATTTTATTACTGGCAAGGGTTTGTTTCATTTTTTATTTCATTTTTGGGGGGGGTATTTCTTTGATGAACACTTCATTTCTTTGAATTTGTTAGCATTTATTTTCTCATTGGACTTTTGATTGTTTCCTTCTGCTAGTTATATTTCGTTCTCTTCTTCCAATTTTTTTCTCACCTCTTCTTGACTTAATACTGCTATTGCATTCTTTAATTTACTGCAAATGGTGATTTCATGTAATGGGTGTTAGACCAATCTCGGAGTCACCGCTGGGTTGAGCTTTGTTTTGCTCACTGTCATTGCTGTTTCGGCTGAGCTCTCAACCGAATCTTCGCTGGGAAAGATGTTCAAGGTTTCTTTGGCTCATGAGAAGAGCTACTGTTGTTGTTGCTGAAATTGGAAAATTGGAAAATTGAAGTCAACGAGGTTGACGAGGCCGGCGACAGCAGAACTTGGTAAGAAAGACAGTGTCATTGGCAGGGTTTTTTACCCTAATATTAATAATAGTAAAATAATTTACCAAAATAGGACGAAATATAAGTATTTACCAAAGTGGGGTCAAATTCGTAAGTGTTAGTTATGACTTCAATCTAATAGAAATTTCATTTAAAGTCGTAAGTGTCACTTACAATTTTAACTGAAGTCGTAAGTACCACTTACACTTTCAATAAAAGCTCAAATTTTGGTTTATTCAGATGTTTAATTAAATTAAAAATATTTTTAATAAAAATTTTATTATATTATTTATTAAAATGATTTATTTTATTAAATTAAAATCAGTTTTTGATAACTATCAATTATCTATTAAAATAATTTATTTTTATAAAATTAAAATTAATTACTATCAAAATAATTATTACGAGTAAAATATTTATTTTATTAAATAATTTTGCAATTAAATTAATATTTAATTTATGTATTAATAATTTATATACCATCAAAACATTATTTAGTACTTAATGTTACAATATTATTAGAAAAAAAAGTAACAATTAATTTGATACAGTATAAAAAAATAAAATAGGAAATTCAATTTATGCTAATGCATCTATTTAAACAAAAAGAAAATGCTCACGATGGTGAAATATCTAATAATATTGCAAAAGTGGGTACTAAATAATATTTTGATATTGTAAAAATTATTAATAAATTAAGTAAATAATAATCTAATTGAAAAAATATTTAATAAAATAGACATTTTATTGTTAAATCATTAGTAATCAATTTTACTTTTGCAAAAAAAAATTATTTCAACAGTTAATTATTATTTATTAAAAATTCATTTTAATTTAATAAAATAAGTCATTTTTATAATAAATATTTATTTTTATTTTCATAAATGGTTTGATAATATATTAATTTTTTTATTAAAAATAGTTTTAATTTGATTAAATATTTGAATAAATCAAAATTTGGATTTGTGTTGAAGTCGTAAGTGATACTCACGTCTTTAGTTAAAGTTGTAAGTGGCACTTATGACTTTAAGTGAAATTATAAGTAGTACTTATGACTTTCAATGAATTGTTATTGGATTGAAGTTGTAAATGCCAATTACAACTTCATCACAGAAGTTGTGAGTGACACTTACGATTATTGTGGTAAATATTTTTATTTCACCCTATTGTGGTAAATTGTTTTATTATTATTAATATTAGGGTAAAAAACCAGGCATTGGCATGTGATTCGGGGCTTTTGACCCACTGAAGGAAGTGGGTATTGAATGAGTTAAATGCTTTTGATTGTTTTTGTAAAACTAGAAAAATAAATCAAGGTGAGTTTTGATTGATTGTTAGTGTAAAACTAGAGAAAGAAATTAAAGTGAATTTTAATTGATTGTTATTAGTGAATACCTTTCAAAAATTGCAACTCCCCCATCTCTCTGGTCTCAATTATGTATTTTTTCTGTTATGAATTTTCAACTTTTAATTAAATTCAATAAAATATATTTAAAATTTATTTGATTAATTAATTTAATAAAATATATTTAAATTAATTAATTTAATGTTGTAATATATTTATTTTATTAATATTTAGTTATATAAAAATATATTAATAAATAATATAATTTAATAATAAATTATTATTAGATTTAATAAAATTAATATAATTTAATAAAATATACCATTTTAATAAAACTTATTATTTTAAGAGTAGTTTTATTTTTATAAAGAAATATTTTAATCTAACGATTTTTATTTTCATTTTTAAAAATTAAATATTTTAATATGTATTATTATTAATTTTAATGTTACTAAAAAAATTATTTTACTACGTAATTACTATTTATTAATAAGTAATTTTAATTTAATAAAATAAATCATTTTAATTATAAATTATTTTTTTAACCATAATAAAATAAATCATCATAACTTTAAAAAAACAAAAATAGGTGAAATAGAGACAGAGAAAGAGATGGAGAGGGAGGGGAGCAATGAATTTATTTTGGGAGAAAACGAAGAAGGGATAGGTCAGGGGCATAATTGTCTTTTCGTTAAAGATTTGACAAGTGAACAATAAGATTAACAGAAGGGAATCAGATGTTACTAACTTTTCAAAATAAGGGAGGTGTTTGTAAATTTTAAATATTGAGGGACTTTAAGTATAATTACCCAAATGTTCACGAGCTCTAGGTGTAATTTACTCTTTAATAAAACATATTTCAATTAATTAATTTAATATTAAAAAATAATTATTTTAATTAATAATTAATTTTAATAAAGTATAGTATTAATAAATAATTTAATAATAAATTATTATTTACTTAATAAGTTCAATTTAAAATGTTTTAATAAAATAAATCATTTTAAGTGGTAATTATTAAAATTTTTAATTTAATAAAAATCATTTTAATAATAAATTATATTTTAGTAGTAATTTTAATTTTAATAAAATAAATTATTATAGAATGTAATCATTATTATTTTTAATTTTATTGAAATAAATCGTTTTAATATGTGATTACTATCTTTCAAAAATAATTTTAACCTAATAAAATAAATAGTCTTCAAATACTCAAGGTGATGAGATTGCCTTGCTTCTTATCCTAGTGTGGGGGATGGTCCATATTAGTTTTTTTCCTTGGTCATTATGTGTGATGAATTTCAAATTTCAAATGTTCATCATATTATTCACGTAGAATAGAAGAAGCTGTTATTGACTCAATCAGCTGTGAACGAATTTGCTCTTTTTGCTGTAGAGAAAATTAATTTAAGAAATGGCAGAAAACAAATTTGTATGGATGCTAATGAAATTTTTTTGGAAAAGAAAGAGATAGGAAGATTTACATGTAATTCAATCAAATTTGGAGGGAAGGGTCTTAGAAACTAGAAATTATTTTAAGCAAGCTCTCTCTACTAAGGTTGCTTGAAAAATTTTAAAGAACCTTTCTTCAGTGTGAATGTTTTTCTATCTAAATAATTCGATAAATGTAGTTTTTGTTTTTTTGGGGGACTTAAAAATGTTTCTTCATGGTCATGGGATTGAAAGACTATTGTGAAAAAGGAATTTAATCCTTAAGCGTCTTAATGGAGATTAGGATTCAAGATAGAAATAAAAAATCTAATTCTTCTATTGACAAGAGTCGAGGTTACAAGTCCATTTTTATAATAAGTGCGTAAAGCAATGGAGAGTGCCTAATTTAATTTAGGGATGGCAATTATGTTGTGTCTTGTTATGGGGTTATGTACTTGACTATGTATTGGTATATTTATTTAATCAAATTGAAATACTCAACACTAACATGATTAATTTATTACAATGGTAACATAATAAGACAGGTGTAACTTGTTTAATATGTATGTCATGTAACTCTATTAACACATTAAACCAACTTACCTAAAAATAAATATAGACAACCAACATACAAAACAAATCAATGTTTTAAAAATCGGATCGGACCGACCGGTTCAACCGGTTGAACTGTCGACCGGTCCAAGAAACGGTTCGGTTGATCCTTTAAACCCAGTTGGACTTCGAATCAGTAAAAAACCGATGACCCGGTGGTTGAATCGTTGAACCGGTCTGGTTTCTTACAAACCAACTTTTTTATTTATTTTTGAATGGTAAAATGAAACAATTAATATGCACTAACCTAGAATTAAACTTGAGTCTATATTGTGGTAAAACACTATTCTCCCACTAAACCACTAATACATATTTTTCTTTATTTTTGCTTGTTTTGTTTATGTAATATATTAGTTCTGAATGATTTTATTTTAGAACACATTTTATCAACACCTTTTATTAGTAAAACAAAATAAAGTAGAAGAATATGTGAAAAAATATAAATTTTTAAAATCATTATACAAGTCTAACATATTTTGATATTTATTTATATATTTAAGTATATTTATGATGTCATGGTTCAACTCCGGTTCGATGCCGGTTGAACCATTAACCTATGACCCGGTCCCTTTTTCAGTTCGATAAATGGTTCGGTTTTGAAAACATTGAAACAGATGATTTTTGTAGTATGTTTAACACGTTGACCCCAAAAACATATGAATAATTCAAAAGATATACGAGTTTTGTAATATGTTTAATAAATCAACCCAAAAAATGTGTGACTACCTCAAAAAATACCCAAACTCAACTAATTATACCTAATTATACATGTTTAATAGTATTAAAAGAGTAGATCCACTTTTCACACGAACCTAGCTTGTTTATTAGTGTGTCAGAAATGGGTTGAACTTGAACTATGACATGAATTTATTTTTGATTAACGCTAACCCACTAACTACATTTGAGCTCAAATTCAACCCATTTTTGACATAATCCATTTGTGATTAACCCTAACCCATCCCTAATCTAAAATTACCACCCCTAGTTCACGTGTTGTATCAAAAATTACCACTCCCTTATCTAATCCTTTATTTTGTTGATAAGGATTGGGGTTGTAAGTCCATTTTTATAATAAGAACATCAATCAACTGAGGGAGCCTCTTCTGATAAGATGCTTCATCTATCTATAATGCTAAAATAATATGTTTTATCTCTTATTCTTTTCTTCACACTAATCCTATGTGGTATGCCATGTGTTCCATTTTTTTCTTTTTTCATACATTTTTGAATTAATTAAGAAATTCTTTCACTCACTCTTCTTTTCTTCTTATTTACAAAAACTTTGTTTTTTCCCCCTATAGCGCTAAAACACCACAACATCATTTTTTCTTTTATATATAAAACTACTAGAGTTGTGACATATAATTTTAATAAATGTGAATGAGCTCATGGGTTGAAAAAGGGACCCACTTGCTAGAGTTCCCAAAAGGGAGTTATCCACTTATAAATTCAATACAGTTGTAAAATTTACATATTTTAAACAAATTAGTAATTAAATTAAAAAATACAAATATAAAATGCTTAAATACTAATTAGGTTATTTATCTCATAACAACTCTTAGTATTTTCAAAATTTAAAGTACAAAAAAAATATTGAAATACTAACTAGGCTCAAGAATAGTTATTTTTTAAAATTCTGATTTTAAATTTAAATTGGTCCATTGACTACATTTGTATTATTTTTTAAAACACATATGATTAATAATAATATTTTTTTATTTGAGTTATTTTTACAAAATCAATTAAAAAATTATTATCAAATCCTATGTGGCACTTATATTCATCATTCTACTTTTTTTTTTATTTTTTTATTTTTGCAATATTTAAATAAAATTAATCTTTAGAGTGATTTTTTTTTTCTAAATTGTAATTTTAAATTTAAGTTGGTTAGGTTGACCATATATTATTTTTTTTATAATCACAAGGTATGATTAATAATTATTTTTTTAATTTAAGTTATTTTTATTAAACAAATCGCAAGGTTATTATTAAATCATGTGCCACACTTTCTATATTCACTGTTCTATTTTTTTTTTTAACAATTGTTTGAATCAAATAGTCTTTTTTCACTTTTTGTTCCTATTCTCAAAATCACTTCTTTTTACAAAAACATTTACTTTCTTTTGTCTCACTTCACATTAATGAATGACCACAACCTCACTTTTTTTTTTCTTTTGTATATGTAATTGCTATGGTTGTAACATATGAATCACCTGATCTTCATTAATATAATGTAAACTCATGGGTTCTTTCACCGTAGTTGCAAAATTTATTAAAGGCCTCTTTGGCAATTATTTTGTTTTCAGTTTTTATTTTTATTTTTTTGAAAATTGAACATAAAAACTCGTTTAGCAAATTTGACTTCAGTTTTCAGTTTTTAGAAAAATAAAAACTGTTTTCAAAATTTTTAAAAATTATGAAAATATGAAAATGTATTTTCTCAAATTTTCATTTTTAGTTTTTATTTTATTTCACAATCACGACTAGTCATAACTATTACTTACCATTAACTATGACAGTCCACTGGTCGTCATCCACCCATATTCGGTAATTGCCAATCATTGATGTCCCTCACCCACCTCCGACTACCACTAATCGCCACTACCACCACAACCCAACTCTAGTTTGATGATGAATTGTATTTGGTGATGGTAGATTTCTATTTTCATTTTACATAAAATTGTAATAAATATAATTTAATTCTTTTAATTTTATTATTTTTTAAATGCATTTCAGTCCAATAAAATAAAATTTACTAAACGTAAATTATTATATTATTTTCAAAAAAGTTTAATAAAATAAATTTCATGTCAACTAAATATAATTAATTTAATTACTTAAATTAAGATAATTTTATTTATTTAATTAAATAACTAAATTTAATCGGTAATACGCTTAATAAAAAAATATTTTAATAAATTATTTTTACTTAATAATATAATTAAGTAGTATTTAATATATTTTATTTACTAAATTAAATTATTTTTAATAAAAAATATAAATAAAATAAATAAATTTATTTAATTAATTAAATCTAATTGATTAACATGGAATATATTTTATTAATTTTAATAAATAATATAATTTAATTGAATTAAATATATTTTATTTATTGAATTAAATTATTTTTAACAAAATATAATTAAAATCAATCTAAATAAAAAATATAATTAAAATAATTAAATTTAATTAACTAATTAAAACTAGTTAATTTAAATTAATTAATTTAATTAACATGAAATATATTTTATTAATTCGTTTAAAAAATAATATAGAAAATTATGTTTATTATATTTAGTTTTATTTGATTGAATCATTTTCAACAAATAACATAATTGAAATAATTAAATTTAATTAATTTAATTAATTAACAACTATATTATCAACAAACAATTATCGTTATTAAACACGTTTTTAATTTTTTCTTTTTATTTTATTTTTACTGTGAAAATAAAAAATAAAAATAAGAATCTAATTAGAAAACTTTAAAACTAAAAGATTTATTAAAAACAGAGAGATTTACTAAACGGGGCTTGAATAATTAACTAGGTTTGAAAGTTTTTTTAAAAATTATTAATTATTAATTCAAAAAGAACAAATAGAGTGGTGATGAAATAGGTTTTATATACATGTAATTTTTATCAATGTAAAATGAACTTATGGGCCCTAAATGAAACTTGCGTATTGTTGTAAAGTTTATTAACAATTAATTTTCTTTGGAAAAATATTTAAAAATTATTGAATATTAATTAAATTTAAAAAAAAATAACTTCTTTTACAATAACAATTCGTAATATATCTTAACTTTAAAAACACAAGAAAAAAAAAGTGTCGACTATTTAAGCCTCGGAATATTTTTTTTAAAAAAACTTCAATTTTAAATTTGAATTGGTCTTTTTCCGCCTTTCCATTTTCTCTCATTTCCATCTCCGCGACTTTGGTTTGATAATTTTTAATCAATTAGTAATACTCAATATTTAAGTTATTTTTATAAATATATCTTGTCCATACATATATATATATCAAGTTGTATAATTCTTTTTTTTTTTTCTCATTAAACTAAATTGTCTATGCACTCTCCCTATTTATCATTCTACTTTTTATTTTCTTAGAAATTTTTGAATGGAATGTTCTTTTTATTTTATTTTTCATTGCTCTTTTTTTTTTTAACTTCTTTTTGTCCAATATCAGTGCATGAACACAATTGCATTTTTTATTTTGTTTGTATTAGGATTGTAAACGGGTAGGGGACCCACTTAATTAGCAAATCTCATTACCAAACCATTTGTTCTTTGCTTACCGTTATCATTCAAATTCTTTTATTTTTAAGTTGAAATCCCAAACTCGTCCTATCCCAAACCCACAAAACTCGTCTTATATTCGTGAAACACAATTAAGTTTAACGCATGGTGATTGATTATTTACCCACATGCAATTTTTTTTTTTGCCAAATCTATCAACAAAGCAATTACAAAGAAAGTTAAAACATAAACAAATTTTAACATTTCCAACACAAATTCATTGTTCTACACTTAAACATAAAAAAAAAAAAATATATTTAAAAAATTAAAAATTAAAAAAAACTAAAAAAAAATTTAGCTATTCTATAAGGAAGCTTGGAAACTATTTCCAAAAAATCTGCAATGTTAAGCAGCAAAAGAAGAAGGTTATTTAAATTATACTAAAAGAAGAAAAAAATTAATAATGAGAACTCAAACTATACATATTTTTCTTATGTTTCTATAAAAAAAAAAAAAAAAAATCACACAATAAACATTGACTTCTTAATTGTATCTAATTTTTGGTTCTCAAACTCCTCCATCCTATTCTTAACTGGTGATTAGCAACAACATATAATGACATAGGTTTCACTCTTTTAATTTTTAACAATTACACTAAGAAATATAGCTTGAAGTTTTTGATGACCAAAAGAGAGGATGATGGCGTGAATCCTCTATGCGATGTTGATCCTAGAAGACTACAGAGTACAAAACAGAACATAGCTAAATAAAAGAGAGTTCAATGGCTTCAACTAAGGAATGAGACTAGGAGTTACATTGTATTTGAGGGTTATGGTAGCAAAACAATAATTGATAAATATACTTAGGGTAAAAAACGACAAAATTTCATAAATGACCCTGACCTAAATTTATGTAATTTTATTTTAGGAATAAAGTTATAAATATATAACTATATTTTATATTATATTAAACAAGTACTTAGTATCCTTTAAACGTAAACGGGTATCGTATACTGGATACTCTACAGACAAATGCTAAATCTATACAGATATTAACTTTTAATCTCAAATCCGTTTCAACCCATTAAAGTATTTTTCAATAAATTTTTATTGGGTTCGATCGAGTCGGGTATCTTCATGTATCCGTTTAATTGATATCTCTAGTCTGTATGACCATAATGTTATGTGATTGTAAGTAATGTAGAATGAATCAACTAATTTTTAAAATAGACACACTTTCCTATTAGTTCATTAACGTAGTAAAATTAACATATTTCAATATATTTGAAATTAATTTAAAAAATACAAAGAAAAATATTTAAATAATAATTAGGCTTGAAAATGTTTTAAAAGTAACTGAATACTATGTAAAATTTAAAAAATCTAACCCTTCTCATAATAACAAATCTAAGTATATTTTAAAATTAAAATACTAAAAAAAAAACATCCTATTAATTAGCTTTGGAAGTGCTTAAATATTAATTAGGTTAGGAAGTGCTTAAATATTAATTAGGTTAGAGATTACTTTTATTAAGTTTAATTTTAAAGTTAAGTTAATCAAGTTGACCATCACTTAAAAACCTAATTAATAATACTCAATATTTGAATTATTTTCATAACATACAACATACAATTAATAAAAACAATAATTTTAGTTTGAATTATTTTTATAAAACCAATACAAAATTAATTTAATACAATTAAGATTAATAATATTTTTGACATAAGTTAATTTTGCAAAATGAGTAAAGGATTAAAAAAATAAAAATATATATTAAAATCAACAAATAATTTGAAATAAAAAAGAAATCGGATCGATTAGATAAGTTTATGATGTAATGTACATTCTATAATAAATTTTAATTTTTAAGATTGAATCAGATCGAGATTTAGTAAAATATAAACTTTTAATATTCGTATGGAAATTCAACTTTAATCAACTCTATCGACTCACTAACACTAAGACTAACACAAATAAAAAAAAATATATTAAAAATAACTCCAATTATTTGATGAAATTATACAACTTTATTAAAACATTTTATAGTATCTTTAATATTATGTTTCGTCGACAAATTTTTTTTATACAATTCTCTACATTGCACGTCAGTACTGTAATAATTTAGAACCCTGTTGACTGAAAGAGTAGTTTGAAGATTGACGGTCAGTATTCATGGTGTGGTTCAATGAACGAATCTACTGAATGGCGAAAAGAGCTGTGGTTTGGGATGCAATTTGGGTTTTAGAGTAACTATGACAGGAATAATTTCATTACAGATTGATTATTGTTTTCTTGGTTGTGATATTGCTTCAAATTTACAGTACTGGAGGTGATTTCTATGCTGTGGTCTCAAAGGAATAATCTCCTCTGTTTAATCATAACAGAAATAACCAGGTGGATGCTCTTATTAATGTGTTTTTTTAATTCTGAGCTTGAATTCTAATTGTTTTCCAGGAAAATGGGCAGGCTGGAAGATGATGATGAGGATGATATTGTCAGGTTTTCAAACACAGAAGCAGCTGTTGTGTGTGTATGAATTACAGAGTATATTGTTACCACTGATCAAAGAGAGCTCCCTAGGGAGATTGCTTGGGTAGTGAAATAAAGACGATAAGAGGGCGGTAATTCTTATTCTGGAAAGCAATGAGAATCGAGGCTTCATTCATCCCCTTTGATGGCTTGTTTTGAGACATTGAGATGGGTTAATTCTTCTGAAATCTATTGCCATCCTAAACCCACAAAAAATAAATAAATAAATGGAACAGATAGAAGTCCTCTCTTGGAATGGAACAGCATTCTCCCTACATAAAATAGCAAATGCCAGAGCCAAAAAAATGTCTGGAAAGAGAACACGCAGCAAAATATTTGAACCGACCAATTCAGGTTGAATCAAAATTAATGGAGTCAACAAAGCTCTCTTTGAAATTGAAGACACGTGCTCTCACATCACGCTTGGAAATGAAATGTGCAACAAAATTTGTATCCATATACTGTATTTTGAATAATCTGTCGTATAGCTCCCTTAACAATAGTTCCACCTAAATCTTGAGAAGCAAAAAAATTGAACTGCAGAGTTTTCACTGGCTAAAATTACCCGTACATGTGCCAGAGTCCTATACTTTCTGGAAACAAGTCAGGCATCTTTTGGGCCAACATTAAACTTGGCTATGAAGAATCCCATCGTATCAAGTGGAGATGATGGATCAAATCTCTGAACAAGATCTTCCTCACCAGGTTGTAACCATTTCCTGAGAGAGAGAGAGAGAGAGAGGTGTAGAACAAACAATCAAACATCAAACTAAGTCACCAGCCCTTGCCATCATCCGAAACTCCTTCCCCTCTCCCCCCTTTTCTTTTTGCCACTCAGTTGACCACAAGTAATTATCTCTTTTAACAAACAAGACGTGCAATAACCACAAAAACAAGGCCTCAAATGCAATATTGGTTGCAAGAAGAGTCTCGGTCACAGTATAATTTGTCATGAATTATCAATCTGGTACTCCACAAAAAACCGATTCCTTGAGTGTTATATTTCCACTATGGCAAACCTCCTAAGAAGCATGGATACGGATACGGATACGGAATATGAATACAATACAGGTACGGATACGGATACAGCAATTTTAAAAAAAATTAAGATATAGATACGGAAAAAAATATAAATTTTGTATATTTTTATTAGTTATATATATGAATATGCCATTCACAACAAAATTAATTTAATATATAATTCAATATAAAAAATATAAGTTATAAGATTTTAAAATTTTGGGAGTTTCAACTACTCAAATCTAGATTTATCTTCATATATTTGAAGAAAAATGATAAAATAATAGGATACATCATGTGGCGTGTCATATCTATTTGAAATATCCAACGAGTATGTGTATCAAATACGTATCGGATACGGATATAACACCCATTTTAGAGTATCTATGCTTCCTAGAAAACCCCCAAAGGTCCAACTTCTATACTTGTTTTAGCACCAACGTATTATGCCATTACTCTTTTAATAATTTGTCTATCAAGATAACGACTACTTAATTGAGTTGTTTTCCATTAATAGATGGTATTTACTGGTTTTGAGTTTAACATGGGTTTTCAGGTAATACTTTTATTGACATTTCCAACATTTATCATGACGTGGCTTGACAGGCTTGTAATTACAATTAAGATTACTACTGAGCTTCCATCAAACTTTATCAGACAGCAATTGGAAAGGCAAATAAGACAAAATTCACACGAGTTTCAGATATACATATAGTGGTTTCCGATTTATAATTGTCAGCCGAATAAAACGTAAAGGAAAAATCCATACGAAATTGTTATGTAACAACTGGGGGGAAGACAGCAGCTAACAATGTCAAAGCTTAAAGCTTCTATTTACGTAAGAGGGTATGACATAAATAAAAAAATGGTCACTGGAGAACATATGTACTTACTCAATGTATCCATCAGATAGTTCACAACCGCCGCTAAGGCCATGTCCTCCAATTTTTGGATGCTGAAATGAGTTACAAAATCAGACTAAATAGCTTGAAATATCCATAATTAAACATTGACAATTTATTTGTATCAAGTTTAGAACATATAATACATACGCTCTAACTTGAGGGAGAGCATTAACGTATTTTTGTCAATATTAGTGTAGATGGTATTTAATTCCCCACAAATTTATTTCTTTATTATAAATACAATACCGACAACCTATTTGGGTGCCAGAGTCATCTGGTAAACCCTAGTGTCTATACGCCTTCTCATGAAGAGTAAAATAGGACAAGTTTTCCAAGAGCTAAGTCAAGACCACAGACACTAATATAATTATTCTTAGGATTAGGGTGTAATTAAATTACCTATTTTGTAATAAACCATTCCCAGTGGTTTTATGATGTGAAACTAAAAAGATAATTTATCAAAGAGGAGAAACAATAGCCGAGGAGAGAAGAATTAAGACAAGGATAAGAAGGGCAAAGGAAACATCAGTCACAGGCTGTTCATTATTCGTTTCCATAAACTTAATCTATAATAAACAAGCAACACGTGCATCACCTTAGGTAGAAAATATAAAAGTAAACCAAAAGACACATCCTAAGGAAGACCATCCTACGAGACACAAGGAGACGCTAAGGGGAATTTATTATTCTTGGGGAATGCACCTATCAGAAGCTTGATGTCCCATCAATTCTCCCAAGGTGGGAAGAAACACGACTCTGTCGAGTTCAAAATCAAGCACCGTGAACATATTGGATGCAACAGCTTCTACCAAAGTTCATGCAAGTGCACAAGGGGCGATAGGAAGTTAGGAACCTCGTTTCCCAACCAATTCTCTTGAGGTGGAAGAATTTCTACTCATGCGAGATATCTTACTGGCTCTATAAGAATTTCAAAAGTTAATTGACTTTTGGAAAGTATAGTGCATTAGGGATGACAAAATCCCAATGGACACTATAATAATGAGGCACAAACTGTAACTCTAGTTGGACAATGCAATTTTAAGTATTTCCAGTGAGAGAAGCTTTTTCATTAATTTGAGCAATTTCTTTATGTGGCACATCATCAATGAAATCAACAATCTCTTCATACTTATGGTAGAATTTTGTGCTGTTAGAAGCACCTCAACAGCTTCTTCCTCATTGATTGGGGCCTAACTCCTTAGGTGGTGTCTCAATGCTAGGCACATCAGCAGCCATTAATATTGTAGAGTTGGTAATCAAAATCTTCACCGAGATCAGCAAACTCCTCGAGGTTGGTTCATAAACCAGTTCTTCAAGATGGTCCTTTTCAGGCTCCATCATAGGGTTTTTAATGACTTTGTTTTCGCCAATACTCATTGATAGAGTACTATAAGGAGGGACTAGTTGTGGCTTTAGGTTTGATGATAACACTTGGCTTGAAGGATGATGACATCCTCTGGTCAGTCCAGATGGACTCCACTGGGCCAAAACTTGATAAGACAAGGGTAGATATTTTGTTTGAAGGCAAAGTTTCATCTCATCCGACATGCAAACAGGAGGCTGATAGCCCTTTGCAATGCAATATTCTACATCCTTCCAATAAAATAGAGCATATCCGATCAACCTTGTACTAACATAATCGACTCCTCTCATTGAAAAATCCAAACCAATTATGAAACTTATTTATATCTTTAAGCCATTGGATCGAATCCTTAGGATCAAAATGACCATCAAAACTAGAAGGTCCCGAGAAGTACTTTCAACCCTTACCATGACTTCAACACTCATAGTCACACCTATAATACATTCTTTTTTCTTTGGAACAAGACTGAATTTTCATTTTTTTTAAATCAATAAAAAAGACTTAAAAGCAAATAGATGTAGATGTAGATATATATATATATATATGAAACTGAGAACATTGGAGATTGACCTTGACAACATTGGAGGTTACTAAAATTTAGCTGGAAAAACATGAGTTTTCAGAAAGTGCTTGGAAAAACAGTGAAGAGCTACCGAAGGGTCACAAGAAAACAAAATGAGGCTACCGGAGAGGCACAACCCCCCCCCCCAAAAAAAAAACAAAAAAAAATTAAGGTGGCTAGAGAGTCCACAAAGATCGGATGGCATTGAAAAGCAGTGACATTGAAAATTTTTAGGATTTTAGACTTTGGTATCAATTTGAAGTGAAACCAAGAAGAGAATTTAGCAAAGAGAAGAAACAATAGCCAAAGGGAGAAGAATTAAGCCAAGGAGATGAAAAAGGAAGGAAACATCAGTTCACGAGTTGTACATAATTCATTTTCATAAACTTAATCCATAATAATAAACAACACATGCAGCCATTTAAATAGAAAATACAAATGCAAACTAAAAGACACATCCTAGGAAAAACCATCATGGGGAAGACCAAGAGACAATTTAAGGGTAACATATTATTTAAGGGTAATGCAATTATTAAATTCATGATAGCCCACCTCTATATTTTCGGATCAGTGACTCGATTATATATATAGAAAAGAACATCGTGGTATAACTAAAGTTAAGTAGTGAAACATGGGCACTCTAAAATGCATGACACATTTGTCTAATAGATTGGACACATGGTTCAAAGTTACGGTCGCAGCAACCATCTTACACACCTAAGATTTTATGTGATCGAGGGCATCACATCACGGTATTAGACAATATACAGTGATTAGTTAATTAGGGGATTCAAAAAGGCCAAACAACAAATTGGTCCGATATCTACTTGTTTCGCCAATATATTGCCCAATATGGTAGCAAATTGGGGATATCTAAAGCCCTGTTTGATAACATTTATGTTTACTGTTTTCTGTTTATGTTTACATATTTTTGAAAACTGGACATAAAAATATATTTGTTAAATTTGTTTTTATTTTTTTATTTCCAAGAAAATGAAAACTTAAACATGCAATAGTTTTGAAACACAAACTTGGAACTAAATAATAACAAGTTAAAGACATTAATTTCTATATATTAATCATTTCTCCTTTAATATTTTTTAATTTCAACAATTTTAAAACCTAAAACCTCTTAACTTCTTTGACTAAAATTTTCTACAATTGATCTAAATGAAAGACATATTTACAATAAAAAGATTAAGTAAACTTTTTTTTTTTGTGTAAATATATGTGAAAATGTATATTTATTCTTTGGTGTATCCTATTGAGTCGTGTCATGATATTTTTGAAATTATGATATCAACATTGTAGGAGACTCGTGCATTGGATTGCCCTTTTCACCGCAAAGGCGTTTCCATATTTGCCATATTCATGTCCATGTTTCTGTCCATGCTTCTTAAATTAGAGACATTCAATTTATGCTTCTTTTCTGACATTCAATTTATGCTTCTTTTCTGATAGTCACTGAACTTTCACACAAGTACTTCCACGTTATCGACATAATATTGCTACTTTGGTTTTTCCATTTTTTTCTTGGAGGAAAGTACAAGTTCAAGCATAAAAGTGATAGTTTAGAAGCATGATATCATTTTATGTGAAGGAATAAGATAAGACCTTTGATGGGGATTATGATAATCGTTTTCAATTTAAATATTCTAGGTGGGGAAGAAATCTGAATTGGATAGATTAATTTTGGAAAAGATGATTTATTTATTTATTTCCTTAAATTTCGAGATTTCACTTTTAATTGTGATTTGATTTTATCATTTTATTTTTGGACATTACTTCATTAGGTCTTCAGCCCTAGGCTCTGTAAAGGGGTGGAGATTGTCATGAAAAGGGGAGAGCCTTTTATGAAATTGAAATAAATAGAGTTTTATTTTCCTTAGATTACTTCTTCACTGCTCTTGTGTTTGTTCCGTTGTGCTACATCAACCTTTACCATAAATAAGGCAGTTAAGTTAGGATGAGTTACAATATCTACAGAACAGTACATGAAATTTAAAATTGAAGTGCAACCTGTGATACCAATGAGAGAAACTTATATGTATCCAAAGCATATCGAACCAATGCTTCATTCTCGCCAGGATTGATTGTACACCTGAAAATTGTAAGGATTCAATTGAACTGTACTATTTTCTATGTCAGGTGAAGGGATCGACATAGATTAGTAAGAAATAATTATGTGCCAAAAATATTCAAATTTGAAACTAAGTTCCCAGATCGACAAGAAGGGAGACAAGGAGCACTCACACAGCAAAGGACAAAGAGACCCGTCACAATATAAATGTACCCTTCTGTATTTTATAGTAACATTTATAAGACATGAATATAGACCACCATCAAAGTGCAAGCAGCAAGCTTGTCAGATATCACCTAGGCACATCCACAGCTGTGGACATAAATTGAAATGACAGAAGAGTTATTCAATGTTAAGATATAGTCTATAGTCTAGATGCTCCACAGCCCAGTAGAGATCCGAGGCCCTTTTTACCTAATTTAGGAGTTTTAGCTTGCTAGGGATGTCCCTGCTTTTCACAAATCTAATGGCTTCCCAAATAAATATCAAACCATTATGGCTTCAACCAGTTGCTTTGAAATATAAGTGGCCTTCTTTACTTTATTTTTTTGTTCAATGGATTTTATCAAAATGAACTACATTGAGCCACACTAGGCCAAGCATTGGCCTTCTTGGCATGAAATTTCACCTCAATATCATTATATTGGTCTTCTCCAAAATTAGACAATTCATTTATTTTAAATTATTTCACTGTTGATAAGTTAAAGCTAGACCTGTTCATTGCTGCCAAATCTTCCATTTATTATCGTCTAAACCACTCTCTCCAATTAATGGGGGTAAGACCGCCTACATTACCCCTCCCTGAACCCTCGCACAAATGAAAGCCTCAAGCACTGGCCCATCCCAATTATCTTCTGAAATGTTCATGCATCAAAAATGAATATGCTATCTTAGGCATGTTCTTGCAAAACCAATATGCATCCAAGGCTAATATGCATAGACAACAATGTAATCATGACATAGATAAGCTAACCAAAGTGACTCCTCTCATCCAAATAGTTTACACTATATGACAACTGCTGCAGCGGCAACTACTGAGATTTAAGTACGATAGCAATAGTTCATTAGCCAATAATTCTATTGTTTTTCTATAGGCTAGATGTTTTGGGCAATATAGAATCTAGGGGACCTAGCTATGGTGTTGGGTTGCAAAGTCAATTCTTTACCTTCAACATATTTGGGACTTCCATTCGGAGCAAGCTTTAAGGCTAAACAAGTTTGTTTGGGAATGGGTGATTGATGGGTTTCATAAGAGGGTGTCGGGGTGGAAACAAAAATTCTTATCAAAACGGTAAATGGTGACCTTGATCAAAAATACTTCGTCAACTTTGCCTACCTATTTTATGTCCTTTTTACAACTCTATAAGAGGGTGTCAGGGTGGAAACAGAAATGCTTGTCAAAAAGGTCAATGGTGACCTTGATAAAAAATACTTCGTCAACCTTGCCTACCTATTTTATGTCCTTTTCACAACTCCAGCTTCAGTATTAAGAAAGTTAGAAAAAGTAGGAAGGGATTTTTTATAGGATGGACTTATAGAGAGCTTTAAATACCACTTGATGGATGGGAGGATTGTATGCCTTCTTATGAGAGACGGGTGCATTGGAATCAGAAACTTGAAACTATTCAATGAGGCATTGCTGGAGAAATGGGTATGGAAATTTGATACAAAAAAGAATATACTATGGAGGAATGTAATTTCTTCCAAATAAAGGATTGAATGGGGTGGCTAGAGTTCGTCAAAGAGGCATGCAATGTATGGAGTCATATTATGGAAAGATATTCGTCAACGTTGGGAAGGGGTAAGGGCACATGTTCTTTGGCAGGTTGGTACATGCAAAAAAGTTAAATTTAGAAGTGTCAATTGGCTTCTGTAAGGAAGGATAAAGGACATATATCTTGATACTTAGGAATTAGCACTAGATAAGGAGGCCTTGGTGGCATATTATTTGGAGATTCATGGTAACAATATAGTTTGGAATGTAACCTTTTGAAGGCATTTATTCTATTGGGAACTGGAAAGATTTGCATTATTTTTAGAGGTGCTAGATCTACAAGTTTGGAGAGGGGGAAGACTAAATCGAATATTTCAAAGATGGAGATTTTCGAGGTTAAATCATATTATAAATTTTCCATAGGGAGAAAAGAGGTGAACTTCTTATGGGGAAAGATTTGGAAGACAAGGGCCGCTCCAAAAATGGCATTTTTAATGCAATAGATTATTTGAGGGAGAATTCTCACAACTGATAAGCTTTAGTTGACATACATTAGTTAGTAGTTGTTTATTGTGCAAAAGAGGGGAATCCATAGATCACATTGTCATTCAATGCTTGTAGACAAAAGAGTTGTGGGATTTGATGATATCTAATTTCGGGTTCACCGTGCGTTCCTAAAGGATGTGAAGAATTTGTTAAATTCTTGGTGGGGGTATAAGTTGGGTCAATAAGAGGAAGACATGATGTGTGGATTCTTTTTGTTTATTTTGGTTGATGAGAGTTGAAAAGAATAAAGGAATAATTGAGAGTGAGTTGAACCCTCGTCTCCTTTTGTTGTATTGTATTTATGCTTGTAGATTACAACCAAATTAGGAAATACTAGGATTAGGAAATACCAAATTTAGGAAATACAATCAATCACAGCCACTATCTAGAATATTCTAAGGATTCTAACACTCCCCCTCAAACTGGAGCATAGAGATCAAACATGTCCAGTTTGGCAGACAACTTTTGAAATGACGATCGAGCTAAAGGTTTAGTGAGAATGTCTCCCAATTGAGAATCAGAACGCACAAACGGAGTGGCGATATCATGCTTAAGTAAGAGATCTTGAATGAAGTAGCAGCCAACTTCAATATGCTTAGTTCGTTCATGAAAGACAGGATTGTTAGCAATGAATATCACAGCCTGATTGTCACAGAACATAGACATCGAAGCTAGAACTAAAACACCAAAGTCTTGAAGAAGAGAGCGTACCCAGAGCATCTCAGATGCAGTATGAGCCATGACACGATACTTTGCTTCTGCACTAGAACAAGCAACAACCATCTGTTTCTTACTATGCCAACTTACAAGATTACTGCCAACAAAAGTGCAATATCCAGAAGTAGACCTCCGATCTAAACGACTGCCAGCCTAATCTGCATCATTATATCCAATCACATCTATGGTTTTAGAGGCTCGATAGAGTAAACCTTGACCAGGCGAATTCTTCACATATCTTAAAATGCAACAAACAGCATCAAAGTGAGATTGACGGAGGGCATGCATAAACTGACTGACTACACTAACTGCATATGTAATGTCAAGTTGTGTCACAGTAAGATAAATCAGTTTACGCAAAAGTCGACGATATCTCCCAATATCAGAGAAGAGTTCACCACTCTTGGAGTCTTTTTTTTTTTGAAAAGATAAGTAAGTTTCATTTAGAGCATCGAAAGGATACCAAAAAGAAAAGACCAAATACAAAGACTCCTATTCAATGCATGTTGGCTATAAAGTCTACAAAGGAGCGAGATCAATCTATTTTCCTTCTTCAATCCAACTATATAAATAAGCAAGTAAAAGACTTTTAGCACTTAGAACTATTCTAATGGCATTGTCAAATATCCTCCTGTTGCGTTCCTTCTAAATCAACCATAATAAACAATAAGGGATCATATTCCATATCTTCTTTTTCCTTCTTCCTAATGGTTGCTCCCACCAAGCTAAGAGAGAACTTTTTAAATCTGATGGAAAGCATAGTTTAACTCTAAAACATGAGAGGATTAGACTCCAAAAATCAACTGTCCATGCACAATGAAGGAATAGATGATCTATGGTTTCTTCTTGGCTGAGGCACAAAGAGCATCTATTAACCAATGAGTAACCCCTTAATTTTAGATTATCCATAGTCAAAATCCTTCCCCTGGCAGCACACCAAAGGAAGAAAGTGACCTTTGTTGGGGTCGTAGATTTCCCCAGCTTCTTCCAAGGAAAATTATCCTTCGCCCCTCCTTCTAAGGAAAGATAGAGAGACTTTACTGTGAAGGCATTATTCGTGGACGGCCTCCATATCAGTTAATCAGCTGTATCATCCATTTGAAGTGAATAAAGTAATTCCAATAGTGCCCTATAGCTGTCAAGTTCCCAGTCATTTAATCTCCTTCGTAGTTGCACATTCCATACTTTGGTCAATCCAAAACCAATTCCATAATCCGAGACAAAAGCATCCTTGTCAATTGCAATAGCATAAAGATCAGGAAAAACTTCAGAAAGACAGCCAATATGCAGCCAATTATGTTTCCAAAACAGGATTCTATCTCCTTTTCTCACCTTCCAAGAAATGCAGTTGCTAAAAGAAGGCCAGATTTTCCTTATACATCTCCATAAGCTGACACCATAAGAGTTAGATCCAAAGGCAGAAAACCAGCCACCCTTTTCCACACCATACTTAGTTGTAACAATTTCTTTCCAAAGATTAGAGTCTTCTTGCGCAAACCTCCATAACCACTTCCCCATTAAAGCTTCATTATGGAGCTTTAGTTGCCTTATTCCAACTCCACCAGCTTGAATAGGCTTGCAAACTTCTTTCCATCTCACTAGATTGTGCTTAAACTCTCCTTCTCTTCTTCCCCAAAGGAAATTTCTTTGCATCCTCTCAATTTCATTTAAAACAGTCTTTAGGACAGGGAGGAGGGAAAAGAAATAAGTGGGAAGACTTGAAAAAACACTTTTTATCAAAGTTACTCTTGCCCCTGAGGATAAGTAATTGACTTTCTACTCAGCCAATCTAAATCTACACCTCTCAATGACAGGTTTCCAAATTGTTTTTGACTTGAGGTTGGCTCCCAAGGGCATGCCCAAATAATTAATGAGGAAAGAACAAATTTTGCATCCTAAAACAGCAGTAAGATCCTCCAGGTCAGAGATAGCTCCCACTGGTAGGATTTCAGATTTGCTGAGGTTGATTTTCAGCCCAGTAACAGCTTCAAAACCCAGTAAAATGCAGCGAATATGGCCTAGATGAGTTCTATCAGCTTCACAGAATATTATTAAGTCATCGGCAAACAATAGATGGGAAATGCTAAGCTTCCGATTACTTCTAATGACTGAGAAACCTTCAATGTATCCTGCCTGTTCAGCATTTTGCATCATTTTACTGAAAGCCTCCATGGCTAGGATAAAAAAGAAGGGTGATAGAGGGTCACCTTGTCTTAACCCCGGGAAGAATCAAAAAATCCTTTAGGAGAGCCATTGATTAAGATAGAAAAGCTGGCAGTAGAGATGCACCAATAAATCCATTCACACCATTTATCTCCAAAGCCCATTCTCCTCAGCAAATAAATAAGGAAATTCCAATTGACATGGTGGAAAGCCTTTTCTATATCCAATTTACACAAAATGCTTGCTTTTTTGTTTTTTATCTGAGAGTTCAAGATCTCGTTGGCGATGAGAATTGCATCCAAAATCTGTCTTCCCCCAACAAAAGCTTGCCGTGTGTCAGAAATGAGATGATCCAAGACCTGTTTTAATCTGTTAGTAAGTACCTTTGAAAGGATTTTATAAACTGCTCCCACCAAACTGATAGGTCTGAAATCCTTTATCTCCATTGCTCCTGCCTTCTTTGGAATTAATGCAATGAAAGTTGAATTCACACTTCTAACAAACTTACAGCTTCTGTGAAACTCATCAAAAACTAAAAACAAATCTGTTTTCAAGATATGCCAGCAGCTTTGGAAGAAAGCTATTGTCTAGCCATCAGGTCCTGGAGCCTTGTCACCATTAAGATCCATTATGGTTTGATATATCTCTGATTCAGTGAAGGGAGATTCAAGCCTTACTGCAGAACTGAAGCTGATTTGGGGGAAGCTCATATAATTCATTAGAGGTCTCCAGATTTCTTCTTCTGTAAACAGGTTCTTGTAGAAGTCCACTATGCAGTTATTTATCTCTTCTGGATCATCTGTTAACTTCCCATTTACTTGCAGTTTGTCAATCCAGTTCCTTCGTTTGTTTGCTGAGGCCATTTTATGGAAAAATTTTGTATTTCGATCACCCTCCTTTAGCCATTTAATTCTGGATTTCTGTCTCCAGCTTATTTTCTCTATTTTGATTATCTGGGTAAGCTTTAAAATCTTGTCCTTTCGTGAAGTTTTTTCTTGATCTGAAAGATTTCCACCCTCTTCCATTCTATCCAGATTCTGGATGTCCTTTTCAAGTTGATGCTTTTGCTGTTCGAGTCTTCCAAAAACTTCTAGATTCCATTTCTTCAAATAAGCTTTGAGGCATTTCAGTTTCTAAGTAAATCTGTGGCTGGCAGACCCATTGACGTTGTAATTATTCCACCAAGCATGAATCATGTTCTGAAATCCCTCCACTTGCAGCCACATATTCTCAAATCTAAACGGCTTTGGTCCTTCCTTTAATCCTCCCCCATCCAGCATAATAGGACAGTGATCAGATATAAATCTAGGTAGTGATTTTTGTAGAACAGTTGGAAAGAGGTCCTCCCAGTTAGCTGCTATTAGAAATCTGTCGATCCTGGATCTGCTTTTGCTGTTGCTCCAAGTGAATTGACTCCCGCCTAACGGCAAATCGATGCACTGCAATTCTTCAATGAAGTCTGAAACATTTTCATCTGTTTTGTTCTTTTACTGCAGCCCCATTTTTCTTCAATGCTTCTGGTCATGTTGAAGTCTCCCCCCACACACCAAGGTAGATTCCATCTGAAAATTGCTGCACCAACTTCATCCAGAAAATCTGGTTTCAAAACACTTTCCACTGGTCCATATTCATCGTCAGTGTGCTGGAAGTGGCAGGAGATTGAAAATGATCCTTTTTCGGTTTCTACTGCTTGCAATTTCCTGCTATTCCACATGATAATTAAGCCACCCGAAGATCCTATCAACTCTAATACGACCCATTTACACCAGCCACCTCCCCAAAGAGATCTAACAATGTAATCATCAATAGATCTGAGCTTAGTTTCTTGCAAACATACCACATCTGGGTGCCATTTTTTAAGTGAAGATTTGATTAGCATTCTTTTGTCCTTGCTGCAGCAGCCTCTAACATTCCAAATTAGTAATCTTGGCTTCATTTATAAACACAATGTCAGTAGAACCCCTCCTTTTCTGTTTTCATTAAGTTCTCCACCTTCCTTTTTGTAACTTATTGAGCATTGTAAGTTTTTTAACTCCCTAACTCCTCTTCTAGTGTGGTTGTTCTGGTGCTTCCTTGGTTTACCTTGAAGATTTCTCCTCTTTTCTTCTATAGATTTCAGTAGCTCCAGAATTCTCTCTTCATAACCTTCACATGAAATTCCCAAAATCTTCTTAAAAGATTTCATTCTATTGATCACCCATGTTGAAATCATGCTTTGATCTTGGCCAGAATCTCCCAATAGTAGTCGATTCTCTTCTCCCACCCATTCTTCATCTGGACAATAAGCTGCCAGAGGTTGATATTCAAGTGCTTTCTCATCGTCATCTTCTTGTAGTTCATAAGGAACAATCCTTGTCTCAGAGTATAGGTGCTGTCCAGTACCTACATGTTCTTCTGATAATGATTGGATTACAGTGAGATCCACAGGTGCAAGGTCACCTGTGAAGAGGATTTCTGAATTCTTGTTGCTTTCCTTGAATTACATTTTCTCCCATAATATTTCCAACTTTCTGTTGAGTTGACTGAGAGATCTGAAAGCTTTTCCTCTTCTCTTTGACTAAAGGTCTTTGGATGGGTGACATCATCATTTAATTGATCCTCATTATTCAGATAGTTCAAGGGCTCAAATCTATTAACTGCAGGTTGGTCTTCTATGGGTTGGTCTTCCAGAGGTAACTGAGATATTGCATTCCTCATTAAAGGAGAGAGTTGTTCACCTACTCGAATCCATTGAACCTTCCCAGTAGCCATTAAAGATCCTTTGGAATTCCTATCCCCATTTTTGAATAACTCCTTAACTTTTCGATTTCCAAAGTTTTGTGCATTCATTGAATTTGCAGTAGACCTACGCGCTACCTTCTTCTTGGCCTCCGGTCATCGGAAAACTTTGGAATGCAAGGAGTCATCAACCCAATCAACCCATGGCCTTCGTTCAACCCAAATTGGACAATCATACATAGTTTGACCCACTATTATGCTGACAGAAGCAGAGATAGTCTTTCCATCTCCTTTAACTCCAATTCTGACCCATCTAAAACTATCTGGCTTACTGGAAGCTGAATCAATTTCAGGCATCGTTTCATTAGCATACTGTTTTCTACAGCATCCTGGTGGTTTACAATAACATGATGACCATTAAAGCTACTACGAATGTTTGAAAGCTGCCATTTTGGGATAGCAGCTGCTTGACTATACGACTTGGGTTGATTTGAAACATGGCCAACTACCTTAGGGGAAGAAACATTGTAGTTCTCGGGAGTAATACGATGAAAAGAAAATGGGGAGTAATTGTCAGAGATTAGATCTCCCAACATATCTATTAAAAAACTCCAACCTGAGCCAGGAAAATGTTTCAGTATTCTAACCTGTCTTCTGCCATGAGGAGCAAACAGTCGCAGCTCTAACTTTCTGCCGGTTCCATCTTTAATTATCGAGCATATGAATGTTCTGGCTCCACCCCTCAGACACCCTAACTACTGATAATTCACCTTTAACATTCTGTTTTTTCTTACAAATCTGATACAACCATCTTAATTCTTCCTCATAGATAACAAGAAAGCGAGCATAAACTCTTCCACGTTCATGGATTTTGAAGCCTCCTTCAATCTTGCAATCTTCTAATATCTCGATTGTGACTTCATGGACTTGAAAGACTATCCTGAGTAATCTACCATGATTGGCAGAAGGTTTGGTTCGAGAGTTGTTTAAGTGGTGCATTTTAGCAGGAAAAACCCTTAACGTGCACCGAGAGCGTTTTCAAAAGCTTCTGCTTCTTGTTTTCTCCCTTTCTTGAAGTTTCCCTTCCTTAAGCTAGCCTCTGATCAATTTCATTCCTATTCACCACTCTTGGAGTCTAAATGAATAAAAGGATCCATTGGAGTATCAGCAAGGCGAGATCCCAACAAACCAGACTCAGTAAGTAAATCCAATGCATTTTTTCTTTTGGGATAGAGAAAATACCCTGTGAAGAGTGAGCAATCTCAATTCTTAAGAAATAGCGTAATGCTCAAGATCTTATGTTTTGAACTGCTTCCCCAAATAACTTTTCAGTGCAGAAATACCCTCGTTGTCATCACCTAAGATGATATCATCCACATAAACAATCACAACAATAATACTAAAAGATGATTGATGCACAAATACTGAGTGATCCAATGTGGACCGTCGAAAACTACAGTTGAGAAGAGCAGAACTATACTGATCAAACCATGCCTGTGGAGATTGGTTGAGTCCATACAAAGCCTTGTGCAAGCAACAAACAAGGTGTTCACTACCTATAGCAACATATCCAAATGGCCGATCCATATATATTTCCTCTTGAAGTTCGTCATGCAAAAACGTATTTTTAACATCTAATTGAAATAAAGGCCATGACTTACTCACTACAACGACTAATAAAATACGAACTGAATTAAGGCAAGCTACTGGTGAAAAGATCTCTAAATAATCAAAACCATAAGTCTAGTACACACACATTTACCTTTCTTTAGAGCAATGGGAGGATCATCAATTTCAAGAGGTTCGGTCTCAACAAATGTAG
>QLOD02000030.1:15310370-15346493 GCA_003260245.2 Sideroxylon spinosum
CAGAACAATTCAGAGACTTAGTTAATTGACTAACAGATAACAAATTGAATGGAAATTTAGGAACAAAAAGACTAGAGAGTAAGACTAAGGAGGGAGAAGGATGAAGGCATCCTTTAACGGCCACAGGCCGGGAGGACCCATCGGCTAAAGTAATACTATGGGTGGTAGCAGCTAAGTTAGAAAATAAGGAATGATTACCAGAGATGTGTGCACTGACACCAGAATCAATGACCTATGGAGAGGGTGATGGAGAAGTAAAGCAAGCAATACTACCTGACTATGCTAAAGTAGCAGTAGACAAGCGAGAGATGCGAAGAGCCTGCACAATAGCCTCTAATTCAGCAGGAGTGAAGGGATCCTGAAAGGTAGTACCAAATGTGGAAGGATCACTCATAGCAGAAGTACTCTGTGTAGAAGAGTCAGTGCCAGTGGACTCAGTAGTGACACGATGGGCTTGCTCAGGACGCCCATACTTCTTCCAGCAATACGGTTTAGAATGATTAGTGCCTCCACAATTATCGCATTTCTTGGTGCCTCGTCCAGAACCACGGCCACTACCACGAGAACCACGGCCTCCAGAACCACCAACAAGGGCAGCACAATCAGAACCACTAGTCGATGAAGCTATGTGAGAATGCTGCCCCAAAGAAGAACACTGAAGACGAGAGTAAACATTGGCCATGGTGGGTATAATCTCCCCTACCAGAAGCTGATCTCGATAACTGCGAAGATTATCATTAAGGCCAGCAAGAAGTAAAACAGTCACGAGCTCATCCCATTGTCGTATCATCTCAGCCTTCGTCTCTGGAAAGGGGAGAAATTGCAGAAGGTGATCACCTAATGCTTTAAGGATACTGTAATATTCAGATAGTGGTTGAGCGCCTCGGCGAAAGGAGAAAAACTTCTCATACGCATCAAAGATCTCCGAAATATTACTCTTTTGAGAAAAAGAGTCGGCTAACGAATCCCATATTGCTTTGGAAGATCCACACAAAGCAACAGTACGAAATACTGAAGGCTTTAAGCTATGCCATATCCAGCTAATGACAACAGCATCTATAGCCCTCCATTGGGAAAAGGAGGGAGACTTAGAATCTGGTGGAGGATCTGTAATATAGTTTTCTAACTGGCGACCGATCAAGAATACACGAACAGCATGAGACCATGTCAGATAGTTTGTTCCATTCAATTTTTCACAAGAGATGGATTTAGGGAGACTGTCAATAGGCACAACAGATGCAACAGGAGCCTCAATACCAGAAGTCTTATTCTCATGAGGGGGGAGCCATAATGGAAGATGTAATACCACACAAATTTCAGAGATCAGCAACAAAGGGCAAACAATGATCAAGGATGGCCAAAGAACCACACGAGATCATGTCAGATAGTTTGTTCCATTCAATTTTTCACAAGAGATGGATTTAGGGAGACTGTCAATAGGCACAACAGATGCAACAGGAGCCTCAATACCAGAAGTCTTATTCTCATGAGGGGGGAGCCATAATGGAAGATGTAATACCACACAAATTTCAGAGATCAGCAACAAAGGGCAAACAATGATCAAGGATGGCCAAAGAACCACACGAGATCCATACACAAGAGCAGATCAATGAACAGTGAGCAAAACTAGGAAGCCGACGAGGAAGAACTCAGACAGCATGTCAAGAACTCCTCAAATCGATCAACAAACCATGGAAAAGGATCAAGCAACTAGTGACGATCACCGTGGAGGGTCACCGGAGATCAGCCGGCCCTGCACGCGCCGAGAAGGCTCGGGCACGTGAGCACGACAGCAGCGACGACGATCGGCGCGTGTGGTCACGTGCGACACCCTCCGGTGACAATCTCAGGCTTGTGTGGTCACCGGCGTCGGACGATTCTCCTGGTAGGGTTGACAATCAACTTCAACGAATAGGAAGGTGGTTTTTGGTGAGGCACAGTGACGACAGACGAAGCTGCCGTTGAAAAACTACAGGCTTTTTTTTTTTTTTTTTTTTTGTGTGTAGAATCAAAGGTTGCTCTGATACCAAGTTGAAAGGAATAAAAGAATAATTGAGAGTGAGTTGAATCCTCGTCTCCCTTTGTATTGTATTTATACTTGTAGATTACAATCAAATTAGGAAATACTAGGATTAGGAAATACCAAATTTAGGAAAACAAATTTAGGAAATACAATCAATTACAGCCCATAACTATCTAGAATATTCTAAGGATTCTAACAGGTAACAAACAACACTTAGAAAGCATAACATCTGGGTTTAAGGTGAGTTATTTGGCATGCTACATATTTTCGAAAAATCTTTCATAAACAGTTTTTTACGTATGCTTGTTATCTACTTCCTTATAAAAACGTTTTACTAAATGTCTAAACACTAGTGGCATACGATTCGAATTACTTTGATGAATTCTTTCGTAAGGCATTGTGAATCAAGCACTTATTTATATGTTGAGACATTGTGATGCCAAATGGGACCATGATCGTAAGTCCAAGGAAATTATTCTGTGTGCAAGTGACCCTGGCCGCTAGGGAACAGACCCGGGGGAGGCTGTGGTGACCCTAGCGCTCAATGGTAGAAGGAACAGTTCCTGATGCGTCCTGTTGACCTTCACCGGATCGTCTTAGGGAAACAATTCCCGGGCGCCAACCCATAGTGATCCCTAAGTACGATGTTGGATCCAACCTTGAGATGTTCTGGCATTCGGTATGGTTCCCAAATAACGTACGACTGTCACAATTATATTTCTGAGTTCATATTTCCTATTACTAGTTGTTTTATATTCCGTGTATGTAAACTACTATGTGTGCTTTAACACTCACTGGGCTTCAAACTCACTGCTTTAGATTATGTTTTTTTCAGGTGAATGATTAGGAGTATCGCTTGCAGACTCTGGGGACTGTCCTGAACTTGATAGCGTCGTGGCCTCCATAGGACATTTTGTGTACCCATCTCATATAGATAAGTATATTTGTATGCATGAACTTTACCTATGGACGCTCAGTATATATGAGCGGTAATCCTTTCTGTACCGTATATGTAAACTCGTACCTGATAATAAGAGAATATTTTTACTAGTACTTTCTCCTATTGGTGATATCAATAATAGGCTTACATGCTCCATGGGTTAAATTCCATGGTTCATGGTCGGTCATACCCGAGAAGGGAGGGGTGTGACAGAAATCGATTCTAAACTAGGAATAGCAAGCTTAAGATGAGCTAATGATGGATGACCCAAACGACAATGCCACTGTAAAGGAGAAACCGATGGACTGAAGGCTGAATGAGAAGAAGCAAAGCTAGCAGGATCAAGGTAACAGAGACTAGCACATTCACATCCCAAACCAATCGTCTTCTGTGTCCTGAGATCTTGAAAAACACGAGGAGAAAAGATTATAGAACAGTTTAGAGACTTAGTTAATTGACCAATAGACAACAAATTGAATGGAAATTTATAAACAAAAAGACTAGAAGGTAAGACTAAGGAGGAAGAAGGGTGAAGGCATCCGTTACCAGCCACAAGCCAGGAGGACCCATCGACTAGGGCAATAGTATGGGTAGTAACACCTAAGGTAGAAAACAAAGAATGAATACCCGAGATGTGTACACTGGCACCAGAATAAATGACCCATAGAGAGGGAGATGGAGAAGTAAAGCAAACAATACTACCTGACTATGCTAAAGTAGTAGTAGATGAGCAAGAGATGCGAAGAGTCTGCACAATAGCCTCTAATTTAGCGAGAGTGAAGTGACCCTAAGAGACAGTACCAGATGTGGCAGGATCACTCATAGCAGCAGTACTCTGTGTAGAAGAGTCAGTGCCAGTGGATTCAGTAGTGACATAATGGACTTGCTCAAGATGCCCATACTTCTTCCAACAGTACGGTTCAGTGTGATTAGTGCCCCCACAATTGTCGCATTTCTTAGTGCCGCATCTAGAACCACGACCACCACCACGAGAACCACCACAAGTACCATGAGACCCACCACGAGAACCATGGCCTCTAGAACCACCAATAAGAGCAGCAGAATCAGAACCACTAGCCAATGAAGCTAGGTGAGAGTACTGCCCCAAAGAAGAACGCTAAAGATGAGAGTAAGCATTGGCCATTGTGGGTATAGTCTCCCTTGCCAGAAGCTGATCCCGACAACTGCGAAGATTATCATTAAAGCCAACAAGAAATAAAACAGTCATGAGCTCATTCCATTGTCGTATCATCTCAGCCTTCGTCTCTGGAAAGGGACGAAATTGTAGAAGGTGATCACTTAATGCTTTAAGATTACTGTAATATTCAGACAATGGTTAAACGCCTTGGGGAAAGGAGAAAAGCTTCTCATACGCATTAAAGATCTCCGAAATATTACTCTTTTGAGAAAAAGAGTCAGCTAACGAATCCCATATTGCTTTGGAAGACCCAAACAAAGCAACAATACGAAAGACTGAAGGCTCCAAGCTGTGCCATTAACCAGCTCATAACAAAAGCATTTGTAGCCCTCCATTGTGAAAAAGAGGGAGACTGCGAATCTGGTGGAGGATCTGTAATATAGTTTTCTAACTGGCGGCCAATCAAGAATACACGGATAGAATGAGACCATGTTAGATAGTTTGTTCCATTCAACTTTTCACGACAGATGGATTTAGGGAGACTATCAATAGGCACAACAGATGCAACAGAAGCCTCGATACCAGGAGTCTTAGTCTAATTAGGAGGGAGAGGCATAATGGACAAGAGAAGATGTAATACCACGAATTTCGAAGATCAACAACTGAAATACCAAAAGTCAACAAGCATCAGCACTTGCAAACACAATGCAACGATCGTAGACGATCAATCCACAATAATAACAAATCAACGAAGAAGGAGATTTACTGAAGGACAAACAATGATTAAAGATGGCCGAAGAATCTCATGAGATCCATACACAGCATCGGATCAAGGAATAGCGAGCAAAACTAAGAAGCCGACGATGAACCCAGATAGCACGTCAAGAACTCTCCAAATCTATCAACGACCCATGGCAAAGAATCAAGCAACGAGTGACGACCATCGTGGAGGGTCGCTAGAGATCAGCCGGCCATGCACGTGCCAGCAAGCGCTAGTTAGACTCAACAGTCCACATTTGAGCGAGAAACCTAGATCGGCGCGTGAAGAAGTGTTGCGCAACGTCGGCCGATGAAGCTTTGCCGATGAGAGTCGTCGAAGGAAGACAAACCTAGCAGCGGTGTCGTTAGTAGCCAACCGTTGCCGGAAAGGTCGCCGGCGGCGATGAATAGTGATGCCTAGTGTTCTCTCTCTCTCTCTCTCTCTCTCTCTCTCTCTCTCTTTTTAATTGAAAAGGGTGCTCTGATACCAAGTTGAAAAGAATAAAAGAATAATGAGAGCGAGTTGAATCCTCATCTCCCTTTTTGTATTGTATTTATGCTTGTAGATTACAATCAAATTAGGAAATACTAGGATTAGGAAATACCAAATTTAGGAAAACAAATTAAGGAAATACAATCAATCACAGCCACTATCTAGAATATTTTAAGGATTCTAACAATGAGGAAAGAGAGAAATAGAAAAACATTTGAAGGAACTAGAGATGCCATTAGATAGATTGAAACTTGTTTTTGTCTATCTCGTACAGTTGTTAACAAGTACTATAGAGCCAGATACGAGTTCATTTTTTTTTTTTTTAACTTTTGTTGAGCACATTGACGGTTTAGTTCAGGGAAGTTGGTTTTTGTACTGTTGGCATTTTCTCAATGCCACTATTTCTCTTTTCTTCAATAAATTGTCTTTATTTATCAGAAAAAACAATATTTACATACATTGTTGATATTAGATAATTCTAGTTGCTAGAATGTAAACTGTTTACATTTCTTGCAGATATAACCAAAAGATAAATGTGACGAGATCTTAGCCATTTTCTTGCAAAACATTATGCATCAACAGACTGACATGCATAGACAACACCGTGACTGTAGCACCTATAAGATAACCCAAGCCGGTCATCTCATTCAAAAAATTGGAACATAAATATCATTTGATTCTTCAATTCTCAAAAAAAGAAATTAGCAAAGTTCATCCGTTGAGTGACAAATGGGAGAGAAGCTAACCAAAGTGAGTCATCTCATTCAAATGGTTTACACACTATCAAATCTGATGCATCAGCAACTAATAAGATTTAAGTATGACAGCAGTAGTTCTTCAGCTACTGTAGCAGATACTGTTTACACTAGAGGCTATTGTTAAGGGCCCGTCAATCCTTTTTCTTCATTTCAGTACAGTAGCTACAGATTTTTCGTATTAGATAATTCTACTTGCCAGGTTATAAAATCTTTCAGATTCTTGCACATAAAAGGTATACTAAAGAGTTTCAAGTCAGCTTCCTTCCAGATTCTGGTAAACTATTTTCCAGAGAAAGTCTCTTTCTCTTTTCTTGGCCTTGTAGACCAGAAAAACAGCCCTCAGGCTGTGTATCAATTTTCTTGCTCTCACTTCTAAATAATTTAATATCACTATCAACGACAAGGTTAGTTTTATTATTTAATCCTCTTAGGGTTAATGCTCTCAATGTTTATCACATCACTTTGTCCAAATCGGTCACTTCCTGTAGGGTGTGCACAAAAGAAATGAAAATGACATTTGGCCAATATGCAATGAAGAAGCAATGATAACAGTCTCAAAGTGTCACTCTAGTGAAGTCAATCTCCTCGATTCCCAATCATTTCAACAGGCAAAGGAAAGCATCCAATGGGGGATCAATCAACCTTGACATCCTTTAATGGTGAAATCTCAGATGAAGCTACTACATATTATATTGCATTTTCCTGATGTAAAATCCAAAAATGAAAAAAGAAAAAAACAAAAAAAAAAAAAAAAGTTGCAATTTTATTGAATTCCACAAACAATCACTTGCACAAAAGAGTTGGTATCACAAACAGGAAAAATAGGTGAAGTGAAAAAACAAACAATACACAATACACTACATCTGTTGCACAAACTCTTATTAACTAATCACAATAAGAACAATAAAATATTTAAGCTTGTATCCAATATATGATAAGAAGAATCTTAATACAAAAGAATTAAAACAAAATGTACTTAACGTGGAATATACTATAACTCCACCAGGGCGAACTAGCTGAACAGCCTGGTCAAACATTCTCATCTGATACTTCGCATGGCTCCTCAGTGATTCTAGTGTTTCCTGCATCAAATAACAGAACACTTTAGGCTTCTTTTGAGACAGCAAAGAAAGAAGAAAATTTAAGAGTGTCCAGTGTTTTAATAGACACGCTGACTTTGCTTACATTACATATCTCCATTATCTCAATTCCAACAAATTTCATTTATGATTTCATCATTGAACATATAAATTTTTTTTCTTCTAAATTCCACCATATAATTCTAGGATTTCAAATATGTTTTGTTTTATTATGGTGATTGTTAAGTTTAATACTATTAGTCTGTCATGACGTTAAACTCTCATCTAGTATAACCTTACGATGCTTCCATGTCAACCTTGGTTAAGGAAAAAAGAAATTGATTTGGCTTGTATTTAATCCACTTCATACGTTATGACATTCATCTCTTTTTTTTCTAGAAAAAGGGTTTTCTGTTATTAGGTCATAGGGTACTGCAAAGTCCTAGATACATTCTTCTCCCTCATTCCCATCCCTAAAAGCTATATCCACTGTGTAGCATGCCATGGCCTCCAACAGTTTTCCTTACATGACCACTAAAGTTTCTGTTCCTCAAAACAATTATTTCTGTAGAGGTATTCCTCGAATAAACTCATCCATGTTCTCCCAAAACTGTGCACTAATGTGTTCATCTAATCCAACTTGTCACACATGCATGAATTACATTAATATATTATTTCCTATTACGAGTTTAACTTAAATTATTTTATTGATGTTTCCAATAACAAATTCAATGTCTTTCTTTAAGTCTTTATCTACCACTACTCCTATGTCATTTGAAGGGGTGGCAAAATGGGCAGGTTGGTGATGAGTTTAGACAAGTTGAAGGTTAAATAGGTGAAACATAAATTCGCCATTTAAAAGGTGGATTGGATAAAGGTTAGTACAAACTTATGAATCCGTTTTCAACCCATTTACTTATGACCTAACGTATTTAAAAAAAAAAAAAAAGACAACATAAAAATTTGGTTCAATTAATGTGTTTATGTAAATTAAAAAAAAAAAATTAAAAAGTCCTAGCCAACACAGTACCCATTGACGGTGTCTACTCTTTCGATGTCGTGGATTGGACAACCAGCCTTTTCAATTGGGTTTACCGGCCAACTGTGGTAGACGAGGCTCAATGGGGGACTGTAGACCTCAAACAACCTTGAGCACCATCACAATCATCACTGTAATCATTTTTTTCCACGGCAGAAGCTTCGTCCACTCCTCCGCCAACAATGCTATCTACAACACATTCTACCGCCGGCTCGTCAGTATCGGCAAGGCAGTGGTGGTGCCAATGAATTACTGGTGAGTACCTGAGCATTGATACCCATGCGCTTACGACAACGGATAGGCTGCACTGAAGTGGGTTCACTCTAGACAATGACTTAAGAGTGGGAACGACCTTAAGGCTTATGTCTATTTGGCCGGTGATAGCTCCAGCGGCAATATTGCACACCATGTTGCTATGAAAGGGGCTGAATTAGGAGTTGAAGTATCAGGTAAATATACTTCTTCATCTGATGTTTGGTGGGCAGTTAAGGACCGAATGGGAGAAGAGATTTGATGGGAAATACTTAGTGACAATTCAAGATCGAGATTGGTATTGGAGAGCATTTCTTCCTGAAGGGAAAGATAGATTATTTTTTCTTTAATTTAGTTGGGTGTTTTAATGTGTCTATTTTAACAACCCAATTGTACTCGTTTATAAATAGATGTTTTATAAATTACCCAATAACAACACAATTAGTAAAATAACAAGACTCAAACCCATTTATTATGGACTTAATTGGATAGGTTGACGGGTATGGGTAGACTTTGCCACCCCTCATTTCTACGTCTATCCTTGCCACTACTGAAGCCTGGAAGGTTAAAAGCATGATCAAGGTTTACAAGTCTTCAAAGGGAGGGCCATGAAGCATGGTTTTGGAGGGCCATGAAGCATGGTTTTGGCATAATTTAGAAACTATTTAGGAGCCTTTGAATATTGACTTGGTGATAAGAAATTAAAAGATGAGAACGAAAAATGGACAAACAAGAAAATTTTAAGATCTGTCTTAGATTCTTTAAAATTAAGCCCAACATTTAAAAAAGAAAAAAAAAAGAAAAAAAGAAAAAAAAAAAAAACAACTACAAAAACTTACCATAAGCTTCTAGCATAAGGGCTATGGATTTCTAGCATTAGCTTAGGGGTTAAACTACAAAACAGCATACTAGAAATCTACGTGCTGTTTTAAAACGTTTTAAGTTTTCAATTTCTTGTTTATGTTTTCCTACAAATAAAATAACAGAAAACATGTTTGTTACTTTTTAGGATGTCGCTATCCACAGCCCTACTTTTTCTCCACACAGTTCAATTAATTTAGGCATCCTATATTTCCCCAAAGCAACCTAATAATTTCTCCACACAACCCACAAATTACACCTAAAGTTCCAAAAATACCCCTTCCTCTTCTAAAACTCTAAAAATTGAAGACACATTGTTGAAATGATGTAATGTTTTCAGTAAATACATGTCGAAAATTTGCACTTGTTTCAGTAAAAGGCTATTGAAATATTATAAGGTAATTAAAAAAAAAAAATCAAAACGATAAGAGCCTATTAAAATGTTTAAATTTTCAGTAATTAGTTACTGAAATGTAGTGGAGAAGTGTCGAAAGTTTATGTGGTTAATTGCTAAATTTTTTCAACAACTAATTGTTGAAATTATTTAATTTTTTTCAACAAATACCAAGCAAACCAAACCAAACCAAGCCTTTTCTCACTTAGTGGGTTCGGCTATATGGATTGGATGAAACCAATCAAATCTGTTTAGGGGTATGTCCTCCAGTAAATTCATATAAGTAAGGTCATGTTTAATAGTTTCTTTTCAACTTCTCTCGGGTCTCCCTCTCCCTCTCCTACTCTTGGCGATTTTCATGCTTTTCACACCTTTTAACCAATACCTTCGTTGGATGTCTTCTAATATGGTCGAATCATTTTGATCGATTTTTTCTCATTTTATCTTCAATCGGTGCTATTCCTACTTTATCCCTAATCTCCTTATTCCTAATCCTATCTCTCCTTGTGATCCACACATTCATCTTTGCATCTCATCTCTGCAACTGATATCTTATGAACATGATCATACTTTAATATCCAATACTCTGATCCATATAACAATACTGGTCTTACTGCCACCTTAAAGTACCTTTCTTTCACCATAAGGGGGACCTCCGATTACACAAAACCTCCGAAATACTCCTCCATTTGGTCCACTCAGCTTGAATCCTATGACTTACATCAGTATCATCTCTCCATCCTATTGCACCATAGATCCAAGGTACCCAAAATTTTCTTTCTCTACAATGTTTTGTGTGCCCAAACTTACTTCTCTGCGACCAATTGTCCTACTTTGACTTAAACTTGCATTCCATATATTCTATTTTGCATTGACTTAGCCTAAACCCTTTTGTCTCTAACATTTTCCATCACAATTCTAACTTAACATTCACTTTTTCTCTCGTCTCATCTACTAAAACAATGTCATCTGCACATAGTATACACCATGACAACTCATCCTGAATGTCTTGTAATCTCATCCATAACTAAGACAAACAAGTACAGGCTTAATGCTGAGTCTTGATGTAGACCGATCATGATAGGAAACTCCTTAATCTTTCCGCCAGTCATTTTTACATATATCACGGCGCTATCATACATGTCTTTTATCACCCCAATATATGCGACACACTCCTTTCTTTTCCAACACTTTCCATAAAATCTCTCCAGTAACTCGGTCATAGGCCTTCTCCAAATCAATGAACACCATATGTAAATTTTTTTAACCTTCTTTATACTGTTCCATTAACCTCCTCAAGAGAAAGATAGCCTCCATGGTTGATTTCCCAGACATGAAACTAAATTGATTCTCTAAATCATTTGTTGTCTTTCTTAGTCTTCTCTCAATAACTCACTCCCATAATTTCATTGTATGGCTCATCAATTTAATCCCGCGGAAGTTCGCACAGTTCTGAATATCTTATTTGTTCTTGTCTATGGGTATAAGAATACTTTTCCTCCGTGTATCGGGTATCTTCTTACTCTTTAGCACTATATTAAAAAGATTTGTCAACCAACTTATGCCATCCTCTCCCAAGCACCTCCAAACCACAATAGGGATACTATCTGATCCAACCGCTTTCTCATTCTGCATCCTTTTCAATACTTCTTCTGCTTCCTTCTCACTAATTTTCCTATAAAACATATGATTCAATTCTTCCCTGGAAGTAATAAGCTACCTTAATTGTATGTCACTATTACTGCTTTCGTTAAATAACTCATAGAAGTAGCTCTTCAAATGCTTCTTTATCTCTTCTTCCTTTACTAATACCTTTTCATCCTCATCCTTAATGCATTTAACTTGTTTTAAGTCCTTAGTCAGCCTATGCTTTAGCAAACTTGAATATCTATCTTTCGTCTTTCTTAGTGTCAAGTCGCCTATATAGTTCCTCAACTATCTTTGCCTTGGCCTCACTAGCTACCTTTTTGGTTTCTCTTTTTACTTCTTTATACCTCTTCAAGCTTGCTTCTTTTCGATCTTTTTGCCAAGATTGAACTTTCATTTTCAACTCTACCACCATGCCTCTTTCTCTACCGAAACACCCCTTTTGGATTCTCCAAAGACTTCTTTCCCCATCCTCCTAATACACTCTGCTACCTTATCCCACATATTATTTACGCTCCCATTTATCACCCAAACATCTTCCTCTAGTACTCTTTCCCTTAATACTAGTTGCTTATCACCTTTCAAGTTTCACCATTTAGTCATTGAGCATATGTACAACTTCTTTTTTCTAGTCCACCTTTGGAGTTACACATCTATGATCAACAACCTATGTTACGAAGTCATGCTCTCGTCCGGTATAACCTTGTAATCTTTACAAGTTAAACGGTCACTTTTCCTAGTTAAGAAGAAGTTAATCTGTCTTTGAGGAGCCACACTTATAAGTCACCAAATGTTCCTCTTTCTTCCTAAAAAGGTGTTTGTCACCATGTGATCATAAGCCACTGCAAACTCCAAAATATCCTTATCTTCTTCATTTCTATTACCATATCCATATCTCCCATGTACTTCTATGTATCCGTTTACACCGCGTCCTACATGACCGCTCAAATCTCCTCCTATAAAGACTATCTTTCCTTGGGTATCTCTAGTAGCACTCCTTCCAAGTCTTCCCAAAACCTTTCCTCATGTCCATCTCCTAAGCCCACCTACGGATATAAGCACTAATTGCATTCATTATTTCTTCTTCTAACACTAACTTAATTGCAATAATCCTATCTCCACAGCCTTTTACATTAACTATATTTTCCTTTAGGTCTTTGCTTACCACTATGCCGACCCTATTCCTTGATCTATTAAGTTTCGTATACCATAACTTATACTCAGTTCTCTTAATCTCTTTAGCTTTCTATCCCACCCACCTCGTCTCTTGCAAGTAAGCAATTGTGATACAGCTTCTTTCCCTTGTATCCACCAATTCTATAAGTTTCCCAGTTAGACTCCCAGTGTTCCCAGTTGGCTCAAAATTTGCATTACTAATAAGAAATATTTTAAGAAATATTTTGGAAAACCCAAAATGCAACTTATGAGCCAAAAAAAGGTCCGGGAGTAAAACATTCAGTTATATGCCCGTTTTTAGATCATTCCAAAATTTGTTAGGTTGGCAAAACAAAACTAAGGAATACTTTCTCCACCCCTCGGGGAAGCCCAGAATATTAATCTGGGCTAAAAATAGGCTCAGAGATAAAACGTTCATTTTACTAACCGAGCTTACATTGTTTAAAAATTGGTTAACTGATAAAAAAACTTAAACTTACTAAGGAGTACTTTATCGGCCTTTTGGAAAGCTCATAATATAAATCTATGCCACAAAATAACCCAAGGGTAAAACATACATTTTACAATCTAAGTTCAAATTGATCCGAAATTCGCTAAACTAATATAAAATTCCCTAAAGAATATTTCTATACATCTTGGGATGCCTCAGAATACGAATCTTGGCAGAAAAAAAGATTCAGTGGTAAAATGGTCGTTTGATGCCCAAGTTTAGATCTAACCAAAAGTAACTATGCTAATTTGAAACCACCAGAGAAGTATTAATCAGATTTTTGAAAAATCAAAATACAAATTTAGGCTAAAAATGGGCCTAAGGGTAAAAGAGTATTGTTCTTTATAGTAATATGGAGTGAGTGGAGGCTTTATGGTTACAGGTGACAAAAATGAAAAACAAAATTTTAAAAACAAGTGAAAAGACATTTTTTCTGTTTTCACAGTTTTCAAAATTTTTGAAAACTATTTTTTAAAGCATGGCAACAAAAACGCTACCAAACATGTTTTTGATTTTAGTTATCAAAATTTTGAAAACACACACAACCCCCCTCCAAAAGGAAAAAAAAGTTTTTTTCTTTTAAATATAAAATAGAAAACAAAGACGTTTGATAACGGGCCTTCCACTTCCAAGTCTCAACACCTAATTGACATAAACAAAACCAGGTAAAAAAATCATGCATACAGACCTTCCATGACCCATAATCTCGCAATATCCAAAAGAATATGAAATTACCAAAATAGCCATACTTGTAAAACCTAATAGGATGTACATAGAATTGATTCGAGATCAAACTTCCAAATAAAAAACAGAAAAATTAGGACGCAGATCAACTCAAAATGAGGTATTAAACACGCTCCACACAAAATCCAAACAGAAACTCTTATTTTACCACTTTACCACTCAGTATCAGCTTGCAAATTCAACTAGAGTAAAATCCCCTCAATATTATGGCACCAAGGAAAATCTTCAATGAAATAACAAGGATGGGAACCTGACATCCAACAAGTACATGCTACTTCAGACATCATATATCCAACAGTGACGATGGTGGGTTTTACACACTTAAGGAAGACTAGCTTTTTCCGAGAGATACTATTGTCTAAATAGGCCCTTACGCAATGGAAAAACATGCAATTGGAATTGATCCATCCAAAACTGATCAATTTTAAAGTATTATGCTGTAGTTACCAGCAATCTGCTAAATTCGAGAACATGAAAACCCAGTAATGGATGAAAGTGGGTAACCAAGACCAAATCCACAGATGGTCAATGGTATGCTCCAACACTAGTTGTAACTACAGCAATCAAGATCCAGGGCAGGTTGATGCCAAGAAATCAACGGTCATACAAAGTGAAAACAACAGAGCTTTAACTCATAAATCAGATGCAAACCAATAGCATAAATAATGAAGTGCAAAATCAAATTCGTAGACAACAGTAATACAAATTTTCAGGAAGTACACTACCTCTCCAGCAAATAGACGGGGTCTCAAACCAAGAGCAGAACAAGGAGCATCAAGAAGAACTCGATCAAAGCTATTTGGAGAGAAACCTCCAGATTTTTCAGCCCTTCCACCTAAGCAACGATTTCTTCCAGGCCCATTTCTGAGTCTCTGGACACTCTTCCCGAGGTCAGCTTCGCTGGCATAAGATTTCTGTGTTGCATGCTCATTGCTAACTGAAATAGTAAATCTGTTAGAGATAGATGTTTAACTCATGGGCTACAGTCGTTTTCACCCATGTGCCATTAAAGATTACATTTGTGAATAGGATTATTTGTACAATGTTGGATTGTCGAATTGGAAGTGGCCAACTTTGACTGTTTGATTGGGACGTCTGCATGTGTACTCACCGAGGGGGAGGAGTTTTTGGGGTGGGATGTTATAGGAGGATGGTCCAGATTACTTCCTACCCAACCCCACCACCCCCACCTTAAAAAAAAAAAAAAAAAAAGGATGTTGTATCCTCATCTTTCCACAACATTTTTTTGCCCCAAACGCTAGATGAATGGGGTCCTCTTGACCAGTTTTCTAATCCCTAACCCCTAATTGCTCAAATAAGTAACCACAGAGGACAAAACCTATCAAGCTTATATCAGTCATGGAAAATTTCTCAATTAAAGCCAGTAAAGATAATGACATGCATGAAATGGAGAAGTAAATCAAAGGTATAACAAAAAATTTGTGGAGATAGTGACATACGGTATAGGGAGAACTAAATCACAAGTAAAAAGAAAACCAAATGGAGAATTTCTGCAGTATGATTCATTGCTAAAAGTACAAATGTTTTAAAGAATTTCTAATATTGAAGCATTAGTATAGCTTTCAGCTCTCCAACATCTCGTTACACTAGAGTTCAATATTAATGGAAAATTCACTGTATTCAGCTCTAAGCAATTCAACCTTGTCATGCTATCATCTTAAAACATTATACAACAGATTCCAATAAGATAACTGTCTACCTTGATTCAAATATAAAACTAACAAAACGATGACCATAACGACAGCAGTGTATTTTGATGCTCAGATGAATTCGTAATATAGTACAACTTCCGTGTGGGTATTGCAGTGATGTTGAAGTTTTGCCAAGTTTTTTACCCCAGTAGGCAAGATTTTTGCAGTATATACATTACTAGGAGGATTCTAAACTTTAATACTGAAATAGGATCAAAGGCATTGTAGTATAAACGCTTTTGAAAAAAATATGTTTGATTGTGGCATTTAGGCATCTTGGATTTCTTTACGAGGGTTGGGTAAGCAAGGAGACTATTGGGAATCAGGGATCGCTAAAAAACGTTCATTAGAAACGTATTCAAATAGAATTGTTTGTTATGTTTGAGCTTTACAATACAAAGCAAGGAAAACCTTTAGAGCGAAAACATTCTGCATATTTCCATCTCCCAACATGCTTTTATTTGAAAGCATTTACACTACAAACACTATCAATCCTATTTCATGATTAAAGTTTAGAAACCTCCTAATGACGTAAACTCGAGGGGCCGCGAGTCTCACAGATCATTCTTCTATCCTGAGTTGGCAATTTGCAACAAATTGCCAACCAAAGAATAAATGAGTGACGTGGAATAGAATATTTAAACCAAACAATAGACACTCATGGAGCATGACCTTTCTACTTCGTTTGTGCATGATCTTTCTACTTTGTTTGTGCGCTCGGACTCACAACAGGGTTACACCCCCACAAAACCCTTAGCTCGTCCTTCCTTTCAGTAATTGTATACCAAGCTGGCAAGTTTTGATCTTTATGCTCCATCTTGAGCGATAATGTTGAAATTACGAGTAGCAAATGTAATTACAACTATCATTAAGGGTGTTTTTATAATCATGTTCCTGGCCCATAAATATAAATACTTAAGTGTAATGAGGAGTTAAGTACCAAAGACGCTGTTGGAAAATGTATGGGTTGGAAAATGTATGTAATTATTCAAACGCATTAATGTAGATTCATGTATATGTATCTAGGGTTGATGTATTTATGTCTAGGTAATCTGAAGAGTCCTTATTGTATGATTATAAATGACAACCATTGACAACCCAATTGGGTAAGAAGTCTTCAAAAAACTATCTTCTCCTCTTTTTCCACATGGTATCAGAACTAGAAAATTTTCTAGGCTAATCATGTTCTTCCTATTTTTCATCTATCTATACTCTGTGCCTTCATTGCCTAGGGCATATATTCAATCTTGACCTTCATTGTCAAGAGATGTTTCTTTCATTCAGCCTTCATCACTACATAGGCTGTCTAATATCTATTACTTCCTTGATTCAGCCTTCATTGCTGAATATATATATTGTTGCTGTCCAAATTCCAACATTCATTGTTGAACCGAAAAAAATTTGGGGGGGGGGGGGGGAGGCTGTCAAATGTTACAGCATTCATTGCTCCCACTGTCTAATATTGCAGCATTTTGCTGCTGTCAGGAACATGCCCAGAAAATACTCGAAAATCATCACTGCAATTTGCACAAGAACCAGCCCAAAAAATCTCAAAAACTAATCTGCTCATCTGCTGCCCAGAAATTTTTTTTTTAGCCTCTATAAGGCAGATCAAGAGCTATTATAAGTGCTGTCAGCCTTCCAGAGGCTTATTGCGAGAGTTCAGAATGGAATCTGCACAACCCTGAGTCTCTCATACTCCGCAGATCAAGAGCCTGTTGTTGGTTTTGGGCTACAGAGGACTTATAGAGGAACAATGTCTGGGTCTAATCCTTTCCGGCAGTCATCAGATAGTCCTTTTGGATCCCAATCAATTTCTGGGCAGAGCAACAATGCAAGCAGCAATCCATATGCTCCCAAACCATTTGGTAGTACAGCCCCTTTTGATCTGCAGATGGAGAGTCCATTTTTTGTGGCACTTCAACTGGTGTATTCGGTGCGACTCAGGCTTCTTCGCCTTTGACTTCTACACCACTTTTAATGTTTCATCATCCCTGGCTTTTGGAGGTTATGTTCTTGCATTTGGGGCTTCAAGCACTCCTGTATTTGGTGCATCAAGTGCTCCATCCTTCAATTTTAGTTCCAATCCAGCATTCTTCTCAGGTACTTGCTCCTTGGTACATTCAGGTAAGTTTCCTGTTTCCGTTGGATTAGATATCTCGGATGAAACCTTTGCCTATTTTGGGTCAAGGACTCAGGGGCCACCATCCATGATTCACTCCTCACATAAATTTAGCATATATAATTTTGTCCGAGCAATAAGAAAATTGCCACAGCAAATGGTTCATTAACCACAGTAGCAGATCTATGAGATGTTCATATCAATCACTCACTTGTCCTCAAAAATGTTCTTCATGTTCCCAAGCTGTCCACCAATCTTATTTCCATACAATAACTTGCCTGAGATTTGTGCTGAAATATTATTTTTCACCCTACTTAATGTATTTTTCAGGACTGAAATTCGGAAAAGATGATTAAACGTGTTAAGGAATGAGACGGACTTTATTAACTCAAGACGCCGAACATTCCATACGCCAATAAAAGTAAATCCCCATTATCATTATTTTTTGAGCATTGTTTGTCCTATAAAGAAAAGGTCTGGTTGTAGCATCGTAGACTTGGACACCCATCATTCATGAGTCTTAAAGTCCTAGTTCCTTTTCTGTGTAAGGGTTAGAGATTGAGAATTTTCAGTGTGATGTGTGTGAGTTTGCAAAACACAAACGAGTACCTTTTCTAATTAGCCACAAAAGAAGTTCAAGTCCTTTTTACCTTATTCACAATAATATTTGAGGTCCTCCTCCTATTTCTAATATTTTTGATGCAAGATAATTTGTGTCATTCATTGATGATTGTACTAGAGTCTCTTCGATTTTCCTACTAAAAATCAAATTTGGCATGAGTTTTGTTCTTCGTAATTTCCATGCCATGATACAAAATTAATTTTGGTGCCAAAATCCAACAATTTAAATTCTAACAACGTAAGAGATTACTTTAATCAGGCATTGACACCATTTTTTCAAAAGGAATGGATCATTCATGAGTCATCTTATGTCAACATTTCACAACATAATAGGGTCATTAAGAGAAAGAATGGTCATCTTCTTGATACCACCCGAGCGTTCCTATTTCAGAACAATGTGCCCAAGTATTATTGGGGGGAAGCAATTCTAACATATGCCTATCTCATAAACAGGTTACCTTCTCTAGTCATGAATTTCTAGAGTCCCACAGTAATACTTTCAAAATTCTATTCTAACTTAAGTATTTCCAACCATCTCATTCCTAAAATATTTGGGTGTGTATCATTTGTCCATATTCACAATTCAAACAGGGGTAAATTAGACCCACAAGCAATCAAATGTGTTTTTGTAGGATACTCTCCAACTCAGAAGTGTTTAAATGCTACCATCCACGTTCCAAAAAATTCTATACTTCTATAAATGTCACCTTTCATGAAAGTGAATCCCATTTTCCCACTCCTTATGTTCAGGGGAAGAATCAAATCATGGAAGATGAGGATTTCTTCCTTATTGACCTTCCCTCATCATCCATATCTGTGTCCCCTAATGTTCCTGTTCATCCTACTCCTAAATCTTTTTTCTGTGCCTGTAATGAACTTGCCTCTGAAGAACCTGTTCCTGCTTAGTTGACTGAGTTTGCCAATGTATATTCGAGAAAGAAGTATTCTTTCCCTAAACTTGCACCAATCCAAGAATTCGACCCGACTCTTGGAAATGAGGTAACAATTTCTAATTTTCGTATGCAAGCTGAGTCAAAAAATCACACTTGTATCAATTCAGATCAAGATTTTCCTATTGCCATTAGAAAGGGAACCAGGAAATGTATCATGAACCCATTGCATCCGCTCTCCCATGTTGTGTCACTTGAGAAATTTTCACCTTCTCATAGAAGTTTTCTTGTGAATATAAACAACATTCCTATTGCTGGATTTCTTTTTGTTTTAGAGTTATTTAATAAAAATATATGGTGTTTATTGTCCAATTAAAAATAATTGTGGGAATACCGTTAACGAAAACGCTATTTGAAATAGCGTTTTATTCTTTACGTATTTACTCTAAAAACTCTGCTTCATATAGAGTTTTGTATAGTTTAACATTTTTATCCCCCTGAAAACGCTGTTTCATAGAGAGTTTTCTTTTTAAGTTGAAAACTCTGTTTCAAATAGAGTTTTCTCTTGTGTACCCTAAAAACGCTGTTTCATATAACGTTTTCTATTTTGTACCCTAGAAACGCTTTTTCATATTGCATTTTCTACGTTTTCATCTTTAAATCACTATTCTTCATTTTGAAACTTCACTCTCTCGCTGTATCTCTCCCTCGCTTGCCAACGCTCCTTCATCCTTCATTCCGCCTTGCCGACGCTCCTCCTGGCCACCAACGGTTAGCTCCTCGCCGCTACAGGTAGGATTTTCTTACTCACTATTATTGCATTACAATGTTTACAGTTTACATACTCTTGAGATAAGATTTCTCCATCTGCCTGCAGAAGAAGCAATGTTTTAACTTAAACCCCGATAGATTTGAACGAGGTTAATATTAATTTCAATGTCAATTTAAAATTTTAATTCGAAAATTATTAAATTTCTTCTCTTGTTTGCGACATTGAAACTTCAGTTGTTTCCTTAGCTTCTTCTGCATTGTTTATCTCTGTACAACTCAAAGCATAGACTCCTTCCAAAGAAGGGGGAAAAAAAAATAAAAAATCAAATTTAGGTTAATAATGGTTCCCAGTTTGCACGCAACTCTTGAAATCTTGTTGCTTGGTTGCCAGTGTACTATCAGTCTCATTTTCTTTAATTGCAGCTATATATTATAGGAATAGCCGACCCCACCTAGTGGAAAAAGGCTTAGTTTGGTTTGGATATATTATAGGAATACGAAATCAAAGACGTGTTTGAGTAATTAAACTTGTTGAAAATTTGCTCACCGTATCACTAATTAATTGACACACATGAGGTAGTAAAAATACAAAATTAATTCCCCTCACTAATTAATTTTAGAATTGGCCATAGTGAGATTATTTTATTTTTATAACTATTACTATTTTGTTTGATTTTTTTTGTTAAAAGATTAAATATTATATAATCAGAAATTTTTTTTAAACTTTACACCATAATAATATAACATGATTGTATGTCCCTCATTTTAGAAGAAACAATGGACTTTTTATTAACATCATTCTTATTTCATTTTTTATTTAATAAAACTTTCTTCTCCTGTAGCAATAGTGGGTTTTTTTTTTTTTTTGATGGGGATGGACAATCCATTGGAACAGTTTTATAGGTGATGTTGTCACATTCACAAAACAGGGGCCCAAATAAAGGTTTCTATTTATGTTGTAGGTTTTATGAAGTGGATAGAATCCCAGAATATTGTATGTTTTATGAGGTCCATCCTTTCCAATCGTACTGATATTTGTAGTGGGTTGTGTTGGGACACGCATGGGGTCAATTGGTGACTTGGTTTGGGTTCTCCTTCTCTCCCACGGCCATTAAGACACACATATGTACATATTTATTAATCTCTCTCATGGGATTCTCTCCCTCTCTCAATCGTACACAAACACACACACATTTCCAAACTACTTGGCCTGCAAGTGTGGCAGTCCCATGGAGACATTGATGGGGAAATGGTGAGTTTTGGTGATTTTTTAGGCCAACATATTGGTGATTTTTGTTTGGCTTTGCAAGAAAAGAGATGGTCAAGTTAAAAAAACTTCATTTAAATTTTAATCGGGATGGCCATGTGATTTTTTTTTATTTTTTACTTAAATTTTAAGTTGGATATAATATCTTTTGGAAATGCTAACCAGAATTGGTGAGGCATTCTAAGGATTCTTTGCAAATTCTCATGATATAATTGTTCATCATTTATTTGTTGATTAATTGTATACACAAAGAGAATGCAAACATCCTCTCCCACCATCCTTTTTAGATATTCCTATATATATAGAGGGCTGCCCAAAAATCATAACGTATGCACACTTGTAATATTGAAAACAAAAGTTAAGTTCTCTTATTTGTTAAGTACTGCTTATTTGGTGGTCAACGTATATATATATGTAACTCATGTTCATTGTGAAACGTAAAGGAAAGTCAAGGAAAAAATGTATGAATTTGGGAAATTAAAAAAAATAACATATTAACAAAGAAAAAACGTATGAATTTGAGAAATTAAAAGAAATAACATATTGATTAGCATTGTTTATTTTATTATATTTTGAATACATTGGGATAAGAACGTGTATTTAAAATTTTGTTCATTCTTCTTTCTCTTTATTTTTTTTTATTTTTTTATTTTTTTATTTTCTTTTGCTTTTGTTCACCAAATCCTCATTCTAAAAATGATTTGCTTATGTGATGACAATTGTCCGGTAGTATTGTGGACTTTGATAGAGGTTTTTGGATTATGGAATGTCAATGGGACCGTTTGGAGTGCCCAAAAAAAAAAAAAAAAAAAAAAACCTAAAAAAAATTCGCATCCTAATCTCCTATTGTTGACCATGCAATGCACATAATGTATTATTTTTTATATTTATATTTTTCATTTGTGTTAAAAGTCAGGTTTTCTTACAATTATTTTTTTCTTTTTGAAATAATTTAACTAATGAGGAGATTTTGTTTGTAATTGAAAGAAGCATGGCTAATGATTGGGTGTCATTTTTTTGTTATCGGGGAGGAAGTATTGTATCAACAGCTGAAAGATTGTCATACGACCGTGGCTACGAGCGATGCATTCGGTTGCTTCCGAGTGTAAGCTACGAAGAATTAATCATGAAGTTGTGTTCCGTGTTGGGCGTACAACAAGGTCGGGTGAACATTAAAGTCACGTGTTGTTATCCGTATCTATTTGGAGACACCGTCCGTAAGCGGGGGCTTAGATTGGATGACGATGATTCAATTCGAACCTTAATGGAAGGAATCAAGAAGGTGAAGTGGTCTCACACCGAATTGTACGTAGACTACAGAGTTACATTAGTTGAGTCTCCTAGACGTGCACTATTATTTCCTGAACGAGAGCAAACTCCCATAGCCAGCTCAAGAGGTGAACATAATATTCCATGTGAGGAACTTTCTAGACATGTGGCCATAGATGTTGCTCAATGGGATGCAGTTCGAGAACTAGCTGATCACCAGCAGGAAATAGCTGAGCCACCATGCATGGAGGAAATGATGGCCGAGCCTGAAGATAACCAATTCATTGGTCTAGATTTGGACCGTGACATTTCTTCGATGTGGACTTCAGCATCTCCCAAGAAGCAAATGAGGGAGAGGCAGAATTGCATAAACCTGATTCACAATCATTAACAACATTGCCTGAAGTCAGCACTGCCTGCTCCACAACAGGGATTAGTCGCAAACAGTGGGATCCCAAGACTCAGGAACTGCACACTGGTATTCTATTTAAGGAGAAACTTGATCTAATGAATGCCTTGAAGACGTATTCATTAAGAACCAACACACAGTTCCAAAATGTAGAGTCCGATACAAAGACATGGCTATCAAGTGCAAGATGGTGGGGAGAACAACTTGTAATTGGCGATTGCGTGCTACTAAGCTAAAAAAACATGGACAATGGCAAATCACTATCTATTGTGGCCCTCATACATGCGTATATGCCAAGATGAATCAGGATCACTCGCAGTTAGATATTCGATTCGTCGCGTCTTCTATTGAGGAAATGGTAAAGAAAGACCCATCCATGTCACCCGAAAATTCTAGCGGTGATAGTGAATAAGCAATATCAGTATCATATTTCTTATAACAAAGCATGGGTTGCAAAACAGAAGGCAATTGCTAGTATTTTCGGTAGCTGGGAAGATTTCTACAGTAAATTGCCAATCTTTCTGCACATCGTTCAAACATTCAATCCCAATACCATTGTTGACTACCTGTATCAGCCTACGGATACTCCGGGCATTGCAGTGTTGCAATACGTATTCTGGGCTTTCAAACCCTGTATCGAAGGTTTCAAATTTTGTAGACCTGTTGTGATCATTGATGGCACTCACCTATATGGTAAATTCAAGGGTAGGCTTCTAATTGCTATGGCAGTTGATGCGAACCTGCAAATCCTCCCACTTGCCCTCGCTGTGATTGATGAAGAGACATTTGACAGTTGGTTATGGTTTCTCCACAATTTAAGGATACATGTGGTACCAAACAGACGAGGCTTATGTCTTATTTCAGATCGGCAATGGCCTTGTGTCAGCAGTCAATATACCAACTTCAGGCTGGGCACCCCCAAACACTACCCATCGATTTTGTATACAACATGTGGAGGCGAACTTTAAGAAGAAGTACAGCAGAGTTCAACTTAATAAGTTAGTGTCAAATGCCGCCAAAACCCCTCAAGTTCGCAAGTTTGACGCTATAATGCAAACGATAAAAGAATTAAACCTAGAGGCTTGGAAGTATCTCGATGAGATCCCGAAGGAGAAATGGACTATGTCTCATGATGGGAGCCATAGATATGGAAACAAGACCACCAATATATCGGAGTGCTTCAACAATGTGATGTGGGGTGCTAGGTTCTTACCTATTGCAGCTTGTGCTCAATTTACTTTTTACAAAGTATTGACATATTTCAGTGACAAAAAATGCAGTAGGGTGGCTTGCCAGGGGACTGGAGTTCAACATTCCCTAAATGTTCCAGAGTTAGTGAAGAAGTTCCAATACCGTGCTCGTAGCCATCGTATAATGCGTTTCAACAAAATTAATGATATTTACGAGATAACCACTAGCCACCATATGAATGGAGGAGACAATGTACAAGTTGTGGATCTTAAGGAAAAAACTTGCACGTACAGTAAATGGAGTCATCTTAGGATTCCATGCTCACACGTCATTGCCGTTTGTGATGAACGACACTATGATTGGGTGGGAATGATAGCACCAGAGTACTTTGTTGATACTTATGTCAACATTTATGCTCCTCGCTTTAAGCCCCTGCATGATCCAAAGTATTAGGAAACACCCAGTGTTCTGAAGTTTATTCTGAATGCTAATCTGAAGCGAAAAAAAGGTAGACCAATGTCGACCCGCATCCGAAATGAGATGGACAGGAGTGAAAGCGCTTCGAAAGTGCGATGTGGGATGTGTCGTCAGGAGGGTCATAATAGAGGGAAGTAACCCAGCAGACTTCTAGGGTAGTTATGATGGTTGAAGGTGTTTTGCTTTTGATAATGTAATGATCTTTTGTCTCGGATACACTAGGCAGTAATGTGTTTGATTTGAATGACGTTTTTCGTGTGTAATCAGTAAAGTGAAATGGGAGTGAATAAAACTTTCTTTATTTGCTTGTAATCAATTGACATTTTCTTTATTTGCATGTTATCACTAATTTGAATATAGTTTAAATGACATACGTCTTTTTATCCAATTCTTAGGTAATCGCCGAAGTTTTCCTAATATGAATGACACGTTCTTTATGTGCTTGTAATTAGTTGACAGTTTCTTTATTTTTTATGTTGTCACTAATTTGGTTATGGTTTGAATGACAATTTTTTTTTAATTCCAATGCTTATTTTCTCTTATCTGTGCTATTGTCTTATAGATACAACCAGTTGTAGATTATTTATGGACCCACTGAGGGATTTGCTTTCACCTGGACCCGAGGATCCATCAGTCCTGTACCGTCAGTCGTGGCATAAATCTTCACAGATATGGGATGATGGGGTAACTTTATAACTTAAATTCCAACCATTATTGATATTTTTTGTTTGTTATTATAATTACAGTAATATTTACGTAATGTTCTATCTCCACATATGCTAATGTCTTATTTTTTCTCATTACAGGATAAGGTAGTCCTTACTGTCAGGAACAACAAACAGTTGATGAGTGATTTTAATCGCATACCCAGAGATGACAGGGTGGTTGAGTACTTAGTGAGAGCAGGGTTGCATGGGTACTATAGGATGGACAGTATTAAGTTGTACCAACCCCTCATCACCGCCCTGGCTGAGCGATGGAGACCTGAAATACATACATTTCACATGCATTGCGGGGAGTGCACAGTTACGCTAGAAGATATCAGTGTGATCGCAGGTCTACCAGTCGATGGATTTGCAGTGAATTGTATGGATGAGGAGCATAGTGTGACAGAGTGGATTGTCATGGTTCAGAGGTTACTAGGCATTGCCCCTCCTGCATCTGCTATTCATGGAGCACGGATAAAGATCACTTGGTTGACCCGACACTACTGTATTACCAGATGGTGCAGATGACGAGGTTGTCAGAGAGCATGCACGGGCCACTCTATTGTTATTGATCGGGGGTGCCTTGCTAGCAAACAAATCAGGGAATTTGGTGAAGCTTATGTACTTACCCATGTTGGAGCGACTGGAGCATGTCGGCCATTATAGTTGGTGGTCAGCAGCACTTGCGTGGTTGAATCGGGAGTTGTGTAGGGCCGCATCTCCAGGTGCTGAGGAGATCTCAGGCCCCCCTGCAGATCTGGGCATGGGAGCGGTTTTCTTTGCTACGACCACTAATTCGAGAGCCTGCACCAATTGCGGCCCATATTAATCCTCCGGCACAGGATACACCTATGGATGGGGGAGTAGCTGAGGCTACACCTGCTGTAGGGGTACCAACCCTAGATCCACCCCTTGCTGCGGAGGCATATCTCAACCCCCCACTACCACCAACAGACCCATACGACTACAGGTATGAATCCTAATAAATAACTTAGTACAGTTATTTATTAAGCTTCGTTTTATTTTCTCTAACATAATTGTTAATATAACTAATACTACAGATTCTCACTTTAAGTGGCACGTTAGACTTACGTTGACCGCTTCGCGTACTCTGCGAGAGTATAGGGATCAGCTGGATATGATGACAGAGTCACAGATGAAGTGGCAACCATATCCGACCAATCTTCTTATACCTGCACGTGACCTTACAATTTGGCAGGCTAGAGTGCCCCTTATATGCTATGATGTGGTGGAGATGTACTTCCCAGATCGGGTCATGCGACAATTTGGGATGATTCAAGTAGAGCCAGTTACATGCGACACCAGCCTTGCTTTGCATGCACTTGATCGACGAGGTCGTGCAGGGACTCGTTGGGATGTCTACCATCGAGAACATATCATCGCATGCAATAACTACCAACGGGTGAACTATATATACTGACAACTTTGATTCCTAACTTGATATTGTCATGTGCCAACTCGTCTAACTTAGGTATGAACTTCTTTTAGCATTTCTACCCTAAGATTCCATTCTTTTTTATATTTCAAGTAACATTTTTTTTTCATTCTTTTCCTTTACTCAGAAACAAATTGAAAAAAAATAAAAAAGCATACGTTTCGTAGGCTGAAGTTCTAAGAAATGAAAAATAGTTAAAGAGATGTTTTAGTCAAAGGCTAGCTGCAATCTTTGTTAAAAAAAATTAGGGGAGGTTGTTATGGTAAGTATTAATTTGACCATGTCTTATTTGCTTGATACTCGCTGAGAGAAGTCTGTAGAACTCTTAATGTGTTTTGGATGCTCCATGTTGGATAAACTCAAATGTACTTATAGTGCGCTGGTGTAGCATGTGACAAGATGGGAATTCCATAGCCTCCCAATGTTGAATTGTTGGTTAGTTAGTAATAATACTTATATTAGTAGATGCATCCACTGAATAGGAATTGGTGTTAGCTCGTGGAGCATACAAACATTGGAGTAGACTCTAGTATTTGATCCCAAACATCAAATATGACTGGTCTGGCCTCTCTAGTTACCTTAGGCAGGGTAATATTGGTGCTTGATGTGTTGATCCCAAACTTGTGTAGAATGATCCCAAACTATTTATTAATGTTTCACTATTGTAATATTTCATTTTCATTAATGAAATTTTGTTGCTTACAGAAGGAAGACATTTAATAATCTTCCTTGTTATCAAATGATACATAGTGTGATACAGTGAGTTTTAGGCTTGAGACTAAGATGGAATCATACTGCGGGGGCCAACATACTTGTTTTGGGAATAGATGAGAGACTTGACTTTAGGGTTGATTTATGTTGGTTTATTTGGGTTCAAAAAATTTATATCTTACTTCAGGGTTGCCTACAAATTTTAGGCTGAAATACAGGATTCACACTTGATTGCTTTGCTAAATATTGGAATTAATCTACTCTCTTGCGTGCACAAATCTGCAAACTTTGTTTATGTTCTATTTTCCCTCTTTTTTCATCTCTTCTATTTATTCTTCAATCTGTTTGCTAGCATCAGACCACCAACATTTAGGACCAAATACCATGTACTTCTTCCTTAAAACTTTGGCTTGTTATTACTTTCTCTCAAAACCTTGATTTTTTACACACTTCAAATATGTTTTAGTATTACATTATGGTTATCAAAAGTTTGGGTAAGCTTATGATGTAGTCATTGTTGGTGATGACACACCATTTCATAATAAATGCTGCGGATGCGTATAATGTGTTGGATTGTGTGTATAAGATGTTTTTATTCACTATTGTAAGAAAATGATTAATAGACTCTAGTATTTGATCCCAAACTTGTGTGGAATGATTAATAAATAATTTGGCTTTTGTAAGAAATTGTATTTATCTGATAATTTTTCACCATAACGTTTTATTTGTGTAGCTTGTAAGTATTTCTAATCAAAAAATTTTGTGCATTTACAGGTGGAGACTGTTGTCAAGGCTCCTCAGATAGCGATAGATCTTCTCAACTGTAAAGAGTCGGAGGAGGTCTGTCGCTTGGCAGAGACAATAAGGAGCATTGGGCAGAGGACAATTGCAGCCATCGATGAGGAGTACCGACGAGCCGAGGCTGGACGAGAAGCGAGATCGTCATCACCACATGATGTTGGACCATTATCATCCACTAGAGTCGGATCATCTGCTTCTACAGGAGCTGGACCCTCCAGTTCTCTGAGAATCCCACCATCGGCTTCTGCCAGGCCACCATCACCTGTTGTTGATCCATATCATCCATTAGATAGCATTGATGACTACACTATAGTCATGGATGATATGGTTACTACAGAGTCATCACCATTGTAGCCTACGCCATCAATTCCCACTACCAGCGTATCACCACCACCACCACATCACAGCACCTCCTCATACCAGACAGTATTCCCGAAAGAGGGCTAGGGCTCGTTTCGACCCGAGTTTACAACCTCCAGCTCATTTAGAGCTGCCTCACGACCCACCACCTCAGTCCCAGCCTACAGTGCCACAGACTCAGCCACAGGTGCAAGAGAGGCAGAGGAACCCCCATCGTAATAAGAGGCACCCTCCTTGTGGGACACAGTAGGCATCTTTTACATCAAGTTTTGAAGATTGATTGTTCTAATTGTAATAGTTTAAGAAGTACACACAATTATTAAATTAAAATGAAAATATTTTAATGTCATGTTTTAAAAGTTGGTTTATATTTTTCATAACTTTCTTTGTTTATGAAAAATCTCATTTCGTTATTGTGTATGAAAAATCTCATTTTATATTTGTAATATTATTTAAAAGTTGTTATCGTTTTAGATTGTCTATATATTTATTCAGTGAAATATATTATTCAGTGAAATGTTGGTATTTTAATCAACTTCTACAGTTTATGGGATATAGGGGAGCAACAAGTAGCATAGGGGGCGATTTTTGCCAAGAAAACTCTATATGAAATAGAGTTTTCAGTGTAAAATTAAAATTAAAGAAAACTCTATTTCATATAGAGTTTACAGTCGAAGATTAAATTAACGCTATTTGATTTAGCGTTTTTAAGCCCAAGAAAACTCTATATGAAATAGAGTTTTTAGTGCCAAATTAAATTTAAAGAAAACTCTATATGAAATAGAGTTTTCAGTGCAAAATTAAAATTGAAGAAAAACTCTATATGAAATAGAGTTTTTAGTAGAAAATTAAATTTGAAAGAAACAAAAGAAAACATTATTTGATTTAGCGTTTTTAAGCCCAAGAAAACTCTATATAAAATGGAGTTTTCAATGCAAAATTAACAAAACGCGTTTCGAAATAGCGTTTTCTATATTTTTGAAAACCCAGTTTCAAGTAGCGTTTTTATCGTCGGTAGTTCCACAATTATTTTTAACTGAACATCAAACACCATATATTTTTACTTAATAACCGTAGAACGAAAAAAAACCCATCCTATTGCTACCACATTATCTGATACATTATCTAACGAAAATTGGAAACAAGATATGAATGCAGAGAAGGAAACAAGAAAAAACAAAACATGGGAGCTGATGAATCTACATATAAGAAAAAAAACCTGTGGGATATAAATGGGTTTATACAATAAATAGCAAGCAAATAGGTCACTAAAGAAGGACAAGGCAAGGTTAGTAGCTAAGGTATATACTCAGACATATGATGTGAACTATCAAGAAACATTTGCTCCCGTGGCTAAAATGAGTACTGTCGGAGTTTTGTTATCGTTGGCGGCAAATTATGACCAAGGGTTGCAACAATTTGACATGAAAAATGCATTCTTGTAGGGAGATCTAGAGGAAGAAATTTATATAGAAATTCCACCTGGACTTGGAAGCAACATGGCCACTAATCAAGTGTCTAGACTGAAAACAAGTTCTGTATGGGCTCAAACAGTCTCCAAGGGCCTGGTTTGAAAGGTTTGCAAAAGTTATGACAAGCATGAGATACAAGCAAAGTCAAGGGGATCACACGTCGTTTGTCAAGCACTTAAGCTCAGGGTGAGTCACAGCTCTTCTAGTATATGTAGATGATATAATTGTAACCAGAAATGATAAAAAGGAAAAAGGATCCTTAAGATAATGTCTGGCTAAAGAATTCGAGATCAAAGAATTAGGAATGTTAAAATACTTCCTTGGGATTGAAGTTGCACAGTCTAGGCAGGGAATCTTTTATCTCCCAATAGAAGTTTGTCATGGATCTATTGAAAGATTTCAGAAAATTGGCATGCAAATCAGAAAACACACCAATAGATCCCATCACAAGCTTGAAGAAGCTGAGGAAGATGATTAGGTGACAAGGAGATGTATTAACACTTGGTAGGAAGACTCATTTATCTTTCCCACATAAGGCCAAATATAGTTTATGCAGTTAATGTGATCAGTAAGTTTATGCACAATCCCTAGGAAATTCCCATGTAAGCCGTAAATCGAATACTGCAATATCTTAAAGGAACTTCAGGAAAAGGAATTTTGTTCAATAGAAGCATAGGGTTAATACTTGAAGCATATACAAATGTAGATTATGCCCGATCAATGATGGACAGAAGATCAACTTCCAGTTATTGCACATTCCTTGGTGGGAATCTTGTAACATGGAAAAGAAAAAAACAAAACATAGTGACAAGATCAAGTGCTAAAGTAGATTTTAAAGCAATGGCTCAAAGCATTTGTTAACTATTGCAACTAAAAATTATCTTATGAGATTTGAAAGTTTGACGGGATGGCCTTATGAGACTTTATTGCGATAATAAATCTGCAATTAATATAGCACATATTCCTATGCAGCATGATTGAACAAAGCACATTGAAGTAGACCAACATTTCATCAAGAAGATACTAGACAATGGCTTGGCTTGTACACCTTACGTGTCTACTAATCAACAACTAGCAGATGTGCTTTGAGTAATACAAAGTTTCAACCAATTGCCTCCAAGATGGGAATAGAAAATATCTATTCGCCAGCTTAAGGGTGAGTCTTAGAAAATGTATGTAGTTATTCCAACGCATTAATGTAGATTCATATACATGCATCTAGGGTTGATGTATCTTTGACTACGTAATCCGACCAGTCCTATTGTATGATTATAAATAACAACCATGGACAACCTAATTGAGTAAGAAGTCATTCAAAAAAAAATAAAACTATCTTCTCTTCTTTTTCCCTAGACGCTATATTCTAAACAACTACTAATAAATCATCTTCATACAAAAATTATTATGCACATGGTTTTCCTTCCTGTGTACCCTCGAACGATCCAACATAGCATCACGATTCTGACAAGCTTACTGACAATAAACTACTTCCAAATCTACCACACCAATAACTCAATTCTCATGCAACGACAAAAATCAAAATTTATAAAATTTAAACCGAACAAATACAAAAAACATACAATTTTCCTTTCTGATGAAGTCAATATCTGACCCTTCTTTGGCAATGGATGACGTAAGGTGTGCATCATTACAGTCAGTTATTCTGCTAACAGCTTTAAGAGCATCTAATTTGTATGTGGTTATACAATTCAAGCCCATTTCACCAGCCAATTTCTGAATATCCAAAACCTACATTATTAAATAAGATAATAAATAACATCATGAAACCTTCAAGCAAATCTATTTTTTTTTTTAAAAAGGGCAAAAAATAAGGTAATTTTTGTATAACTTATTATCAAGAAAAAAAAAAAAAAAAAGACAAAACAAAACAAAACACACATAAACAAAGGACTGGCAAAAGCAAAAGCATTAATGTTGCTTTTATGAGACTATAAGACTCAATCCCTCATACAATACATTAAAGCAGCCCAAGTATGATTAAAAGGGTGAATTTGCTACCTCACCCCTCTTTCAAATATAGTCGTTTCTTATTCTATATTTTTTTACCTTAACACATCCATTTTAATAACCTCATTTTTTGTAACACTTATTGTGGAATTGCATGATTTGTTTCCTAATTTATAAGAATCTACACCTGTAAATTTGCTACCTTAGCTTTCTTTCAAATATAATTATTTCTTATTCTACATTTTTTTACATTAACACATCCATTTTAATATTCTCATTTTTTGTAACACTTATTGTGGAATTGCATGATAAGAATCTACACCTGTAAATAAGTGTTGATTTGTTTCTTAGAATACAGGGATATCGGTATTATTCTACCAAATCCCTTAATTAGGTAGTTTCCTTTTTAGCTTTGATAGTATAATTATTTGCCCCCTAATTACAGGAAGTGATGCTGTATATATGTCTGTACAATTTATTCAAAAAGATATACGAGTATTCTTTAGGGTATCAAAGCATTCTTTGAACTATTAGTGACAATCCTTCTGCTGCCAAAATATAGCATAGTGATGGGGATTATGATAATCGTTTTCAATTCAAATATTCTAGACGGGGAAGAAATTTGAATTGGATAGATTAATTTTGGAGAGATGATTTATTTTTGGAGAGGATCATTTATTTATTTACTTCCTTACATTTCGAGATTTCACTTTTAATTGTGATTTGATTTGATCATTTTATTTTTGAACATTACTTCATTAGGTCTTCAGCCCAAGGCTATATAAAGGGATGGAGATTGTAAAGAAGGGCAGCTTTTGATGAAATTAAGATAATAGAGTTTTATTTTCCTTAGATTATTTCTTCACTGTTCTTGTGTTTTGTTCCGTTGTGCTACATCAAAGAAGTATCAGAGCAAAAGAATCCTACAAACTCCAACGCAGCAGCGAGATCGTCACCACACAGCAGCAACCGCAGCCGCAGTCGCAGCAACCGCAGCCGTGGCCCCCACCGCCGCCCCCTACGAGTCATCAAGTTTTTTGAGTACGTTTTCATACAATCCTAGAATTATATTTACCTCCGACGAACCCCACCAACGGCATCACCAGCCCTCGGCGAATTCGCCGGTGATCCGGCGACTTTCCAGTGAGTTTTCCGGCGAACTTCCGGCGACTGACCGGTGACTTTTCCGAAAAACCTCCGACGATCCCAAAACAGTGTGTGCTTCGCAAGGGTACGTGTTCTTTACTCGAAACTGTGATTATATATTTTGTTTGGCTAGGAAAGATATTAAATTTGCGTTTTGGGCTCTTTTTGATCTACATTATATTTTTTTCTTTTTTGTGAGATTACAATTATCAGAGAGCCACCAGTTCCAACTTCCCATAATCCCACCATAAATTTGAGCACAAATCATACTTGGTCAATTTTATTAATTGCTTGACTGTGACATTTTACGTTGGCCTGATTATCATCTAGTTATTTGCTTCATTTTGAGTTAATATCAGCATAGATATTTTATTTCATCACCCTTGAAAAAAAAAAAAAAAAAACCATTGCAATCATCTCATAACCCAGCTCCTTTACCTTTTTACTTTAAATTCTTTTCACCATGGACAAAAAAGTCTACCATAAAACAAAACGTGAACACACTCCAGGAGTCAGTGAACCAACTACGTGAGGACTTTGATAGACTAGCTCGAACTTCAGGCAAACGTCAGATGGATGATCAAAGGGACGACATCCCTGTTCCTCCCGGACAGATATGAGACCCTTCTCGTAGTTCTATTGGTTTTGTGGGATTTCCGCCCGTTGGCCATGGCCAACCACAATTTCCTTGCGGTCATCCTGAGAGAGACCTTGAGGATGATGCTAACTCAGTTTTGGGTTGTGGTAATAGGTTCCCTCAAGTCGAGCGAGGTGAGCGTGCCGGAGATCATAGACCACATGAAGGTAATTATGGAGTTAGACCACCTATGCAATACCCTAGGAACCCCTATGATGAGTTTAATAACATAATCAAGGCTGGTAAGGTGGAGGCTCCATCCTTTGATGGACAGTTAAACCCCAGTGTCTTTTCTGACTGGCTTCTTGAGATTGAGGATTACTTTAGGTGGTACCGCATGACTGACTTGCATCAAGTCATGTTTGCGCAAATTAAGTTAGTTGAATCTGCCAAACGGTATTGGCAACGTGTTCAGATTGAGAGAGAGAGATTTGGGGCTCCACCCATTAATCGCTGGATTGATATGAAAGTTATGTTGCAAGAGAAATACCTTCCTTCCTATTATAGAGATCAACTGAATGATCAGTTAATGAACTTAAGACAAGCCTCTCTTAGCATTACTGAGTACATGTCTAGCTTTGAAGCTCTTTATATGAGATGCGACATTAGGGAGGAGTCTTGGCGAACTGTGGGTCGATTCATTAATGGGCTACGACCTGAACTTAAGAAAGAAGTTGGTCTGTTTTCCCCCAAGTCTCTAGAAGATGCCTTTCATAAGGCTTTATCCACCGAACAACTTTATAAGCTTTCCACTCCTAGACGGATGACTTCTAACACAGGACAATCATAACCGTTTAGATCTTTCCTTGCTCAGAAAACAAGTGGAAGCCTACAGTCTGGATCACTTACTTCACAGGGAAGTAACAATCCAAACCTAGTGAATCAAGGAAAACAAGGTACAGAGTCTACTTTTTTGGGGTCCCGCACTAGTACTTCGAGTATTCAATGTCATAATTGTCATAAGAGGGGGCACATTGTAGCACAGTGTCCACAGCAAGCACTTGTGCTTAATCAGGATCTTGATCCATCGCCTGAGTCCGATGGGTTTGAACATGTAGATGGTCTTGATATAGAGGATGAGCGTGAAGACCCAAGAAACGCAGAAGAATCCCATCTTGGTGTCATGCGGTGCATCTTATCAACCCCTATTAAGGAGAAAGATTGGAACCGCACTAGTATATTTCAAACTTTCCTTAAATGTGGGACTAAGGTTTGTAAAATTGTCATAGATGGGGGAAGTACCATGAATATAGCATCCACTCGCGCTCTTACTAGGATTGGGCTTAAGCCAAAGCCACATCCCCATCATTTTCGGGTAGCTTGGGTAGACACTACTAGTCTTTCTGTCACCCACAGTTGTTTAGTCCCTCTCCAGATGGGAAGTTATTCTGATAAAGTGTGGTGTGATGTTCTTCCTATGGACGTCGCACGTGTTACTTAGTCGTTCGTGGATTTATGATATAGACGTAATACATCACGGGCGCTCCAACACTTACACTTTTCAACACCAAGGTAAGACCATCCAATTGAACCCTGTTAAGCCAAAGGCACACGAATTTGGGTCTCAACCTAACTCGGGTTCCCAGGCTAAGCCCATTTCACTTTCCCCTACTCCGAAGAAACACACCATCCAATTGATGGATAGGAAAGAATTCGAGAAAGTTGGGACAGAGTGTGGATTTGTTCTAGCTCTAGTGGTTGAGAATGAAAGAATTTGAGAAAGTTGGGACAGAGTGTGGATTTGTTCTAGCTCTAGTGGTTGAGAATGTTTTCCATGTTCAAACTACAAGTCTCGTAGCCCATGAACGTGAACTTGCTCAGTTGCTCGAGCAATTTAAGGATGTGACACCTACAGATCTCCCTGAGGGATTGCCACCTATGAGGAACATTCAACATGCAATAGACTTAGAACCTGGATCCCAGATACCTAATTTGCCTCGTTACAGGATGAACTCTAATGAGCGTGCTGAGTTACATGGGCAAGTTGGAGATCTTTTACAGAGGGGTGTCATTAGAAAGAGTCTTAGCTCCTACGTTGTGCCTGCTTTGTTGACTCCTAAGAAAGACATCTCATGGAGGATGTGCATCGATAGTAGAGCCATCAATAAGATCACGATTAAGTATAGGTTTTCTATTCCCCGTCTTGAGGATATGCTTGATCTGCTAGCCGGTTCCCTTTGGTTCTCCAAGATAGATCTTTGTAGTGGCTACCATCAGATTCGCATTAGGCTAGGTGATGAATAGAAAACTGCCTTTAAAACCCCCTGATGGCTTGTATGAATGGTTAGTCATGCCATTTGGGTTATCCAATGCCCCTAGTACTTTTATGAGGGTCATGACTCA
>QLOD02000030.1:15346593-15358754 GCA_003260245.2 Sideroxylon spinosum
AAATCAAGAAAATGATGGTCGAAGCTCCTGTTTTGCGACACCCGGACTTTTCTAAAGTCTTCGAAGTTGCTTGTGATGCCTTTGGGGTAGGTATAGGAGTTGTTTTAAGTCAAGAAGGTCGGCTAATAGCATACTTTAGTGAGAAGCTTAAACTCTAGGAAACGATACTCGACCTACAATAAAGAGGTATTTGCTATGGTGCGTGCTTTGTGGCATTGGCGATATTACCTATTACCACAAGAATTTTTCCTATACTCTGACCATCAAGCTTTGAAATACGTTCACTCCCAAAAGAAATTGAGCAATAAACATGCTTCATGGGTAGAGTTTCTCCAAGAATACACATTCGTTCTCAATCACCGCGCAAGTATAGAGAATAAGGTCGCTGATGCTTTAAGTAGGGTCACTCTCACCTTACAGTCTATGAGTGTTAGTGTCATCGGGTTTGATAAGCTCAAGGATGAATATCTAAATTGTCCTGATTTTGGCCTCATTTTTCAAGAAATCTTGGTTGATAATCGTCGCGAGCTTGTTGATTTCATTATTCGAGATGGTTATTTGTTTCGTGGGTCTAAGTTGTGCATTCCTTGTACCTCTGTTAGGGACTTTTTGGTTTGGGAGTTACATGCTGGTGGGTTAGCTGGTCATTTTGGTACGGATAAAACTATCGCCTTAGTTGAGGATAAGTTTTACTGGCCCTCCTTAAAGAAAGATGTGGCCAGAATTGTTTCTCAGTGTCGCAAATGTCAAACAGCTAAGGCTAAGAAGCAGACCTCTGGATTATATAAACCCTTTCCTGTCCCACACTTACCTTGGCAGGATGTTAGCATGAATTTTGTACTTGGCTTACCTAGGACTACTAGAGGGCATGATTCCATTCTGGAGGTAGTGGATCGATTTTCTAAGATGGCCCATTTCATACCTTGCACCAAAACAGCTGATGCTTCTCATGTGACAAAATTGTTTTTTAGAGAGGTGGTTAAATTGAATGGTTTACCTACTTCCATCGCATCAGATAGGGATGTTAAGTTTGTGAGTTACTTTTGGAAGACTCTATGGAAACTATTTGGTACCCATTTGAAATTTTCATCTGCTTTCCATCCACAAACCGATGGGCAAACTAAAGTGGTGAACCGGAGTCTAGGTGACATGCTTAGGTATCTAGTTGAGGACCGTCAGGGAACTTGGGATTTGTTACTCCCTACCGCTGAATTTGCCCACAATAGCTCTATCAATCGTTCCACTGGCAAGAGCCCTTTTGAGTGTGTTCATGGTTTTAACCCTCGCCAGCCTATCAACCTTATTCCCCTACCATCTGATAGCCGACCATCTCAATCAGCTGAATCCTTTGCCCAACACATTCTTGATATCTATGCTGATATTAGACGTAAAATTGCAACTAGTAATGTAGATTATGAACTAGCTGCTGATGCACATCGTCGCCATGTTGCATTTAATGAAGGGGACTATGTTATGATTCGTGTTCGCCCAGAGCGTTATCCTATACATTCTTTCAAGAAATTGCATGCACGTGCCATTGGACCTTTTTGTATCCGTAGCAAATTGGGCCCTAATGCTTATTTAATTGATTTACCTCGTAATATGAATATTAGCCCAGTTTTCAATGCAGAGGACTTGTTACCTTACCGAGGCACATTCGAGCCTCCAACCTTTCCTATTGGTACTTCTGCAGGTCACTCCGTTGGCTCTTCTGCTCCTTCACCTGTCCCAACCCTTCCGCCTCTTCAGTAGCTGGATGTAGAGCAAATCACTGATGTGCTTGATTTTGAGACCATCATTTCTCCTCAGGGACGCATTCAACGTTTCCTTGTCCGGTGGAAACACAGACCAGACTCCGATGCTATTTGGATTACCGAGGAGGAGTTTCACCGCATTAATCCTGAGCTCTTGGCACATCATCTTCACCAGCACTCAGCGGGGCAGAGTTCTTTTCTGCCTGGAAGGAATGATGGGGATTATGATAATCGTTTTCAATTCAAATATTCTAGGCAGGAAAGGAATTTGAATTGGATAGATTAATTTTGGAGAGAGAATTTATTCTTGGACAGGATGATTTATTTGTTTATTTCCTTAAATTTCGAAATTTCACTTTTAATTATGATTTGATTTGATCATTTTATTTTTGGACATTACTTCATTAGGTCTTCAGCCCTAGGCTAAATAAAGGAGTGGAGATTGTAAAGAAGGGCAGTTTTTGATAAAATTGAGATAATAGAGTTTTATTTTCCTTAGATGATTTCTTCACTGTTCTTGTGTTTTGTTCCACTGTGCTACGTCACATAGCCACAGAAAAACAAGACTCGTCATTGTCCGAAGTATCTTCGGGATCCAGAGCTGTCATTCTAGACAACCATGGTGGATCCGATGGTTTCCGTCTTCCCATTATAGGTCATAAGCTGAATGGGAACAATTACCTCTAGTGGTCGTAGTCTGTAAAGATGTACATCTGCGGTAAGGGAAAAGATGAGTACCGTACCGACAATGCTAATCCTCCAAAGGTTGAAGATCCAAAGTTCGAAATCTGGAAGATTGAAAATAATATGGTCACGTCTTGGTTAGTCAATTCCATGACTAACGAAATTGGCGAGAATTTCCTGTTTAATGAGACTGCTTATGAGATCTGAGATGCAGCAAACGAATTCTACTCAAGCAAGGAAAACACTTCGGTAATTTTCGAAATTGGAACTACTCTTCATGATCTTCGTCAAGGAGATCTTTCTGTCACTCAATACTACAATCTCCTCTCTCGCGATTGGCAACAATTGGATGTGTTCGAAGAACATCAATGGGGATGTACAAATGATGCAAAGAAGTTTTAGAGAGATCATCAAAAAGAAAAGAATACTTAAATTCTTGATGGGCCCCAACCAGAATCTAGATGAGGTTCGAGGACGAGTATTAGGAACAAAACCTTTGCCTAGCATCCGACACGTATTTTCTAAAGTCAGCCAAGAAGCAAGCAGAAAGAAAGTAATATTGGGGGACTCACCTACACAGTAATATTGGGGGACTCACCTACAGTTACAGTTGTTGAATCTGGTAGCTCCGCTCTAGCTGCTCAAGGTCCCAACTCTGTTATCGGCAAAGAAAAGGGAAAGCTTGGTGTGAACGTTGTTGAAAGCCAGGCCATACCCATGATACTTGTTGGAAAATACATGGCAAACCTGCAGACTGGAAGCCCTCGAGACCAAATCTCGATAAAGAAAGCCGAGGAAACCATGTCTCTGTTGATGAAAAATCTGCACCTACCGAATCCAGCCCATTTAGCAAGGAACAACCTAAACTCCTGCAAAAGATGCTCTCCCTATAAAGTCCTACTGCAAAAACTATCCGAACAAGTGCCTTAGCACACAAAGGTAATTCCTTAATAAACGCAAGAAAAGCAGGTCGATGGATTGTAGATTCGGGTGCATCTGATCACATGACAGAAGATGCAACCCACTTCCATAATTATAGACTAAGCGGAGACAATCTTACAATAAGAATTGCTGATGGTACTTTGTCTAAGGTGGCTGGAACAAGTTCTATTATCATTTCAAAGGACCTAACACTAAATTCAGTTCTTAATGTTCCCAATTTAGATTGCAATCTTTTGTCAATAAGCAAACTCACTCAAGAACACAATTGTGTTACGAAGTATTCATTGGGTATGTCTGAATTTCAGGATTTGAAATCAAGGAGGATGATTGGCAGTGCTAAGATGCACTCAAGACATTATCTTCTTAAAGCTGGTGAATCTCCAAATATACAAATTCACAAGTGTGTGTTCAATCGAAGAGTCAACCCAGTGAAAATTTTGCTCCTTTTAATTCCTATAAGGATAGTGCAATCATGCTTTGGCACTACCGTTTAGGTCATCCCAATTTTATGTACCACCAAAAATTGTTTCCTTCATTATTCATGATTACAAATCCAAAAATCTTTCAATGTGAAGTGTGTCAACTTTCAAAGCATGTTCGAAATGCTTATCACATCCAACCTTACAAGGAATCTCATCCTTTTTCAAAGATTCATGGTGATGTGTGGGGGCCATCTAGAATAAAAAAATGTTACCAGAACTAAATGGTTTATTTCATTTGTAGATGATCACACTAGGATCACATGGTTATTTTTCATGAAAGAAAAATCTGAAGTTGGTCAAATTTTCGAGAAATTCAATATTATGGTTCAAATCCAGTTCCAAACAAAAATGCAAGTGTCGAAAAGTGATAATGCCAAGGAATATTTGAGACCTCCCTAAGTGATTATCTTACTAGTCAGGGCATTATACATCAGAGTTCCTGTGTTGATACACCCCAACAAAATGGGGTTGCAAAAAATAAAAAATAAACACCTTCTTAAAGTTGCCCGGTCTCTCATATCCACCACAAATGTTCCCAAATATTTGTGGGGTGAAGCGGTTTTAATAGCAAATTACCTAATAAACAGAATGCCTCCTCGAGTGTTAAATTTCCAAACTCCTTACCAAGTTCTCAATCAATTGTTTCCTAACATTCACATTCTGTCCACACTTCCGATGAAAGTCTTTGGTTGTTCTGTGTTTGTCCACATACATGCTCAACATCGGAGTAAACTTAATCCTAAAGCCATCAAATGTATTTATGCTGGATACTCCTCAAATAAAAAAGGGTATAAATGTTATTCCCATATTACTCAAAAATTCTACAACTCCATGTATATCACCTTCTTTAAGCAACAGCCTTATCACTCCAAATCTGATATTCAGGGGGAGAACTTCACTCAAGAATATCAGCATTGGGATATTGGTGCTCTTGATTTATCATGTGTCCATAATCCTTTTCCAACCGAGCCTTCACAGCTACCCCAAACAAATCAGACACAACCAGCTGCAGCAAGTCAGAATCATAGTCCTATTCCTCATATACAATCAGAACTCAAGTCTCAAATAGATCTCCAAACACCTCAACAATCCACTCCCACACAACCAATTGTAGAAAGTGAGTTTCACGTTTATACTAGGAGAAACAAAACTCAAGAAGGAAAACAAAACTCAGCCATCTAATCAAGGCCATACATCTAATCCGAATCTGGAATCCCATAATTCACCAGGCAACACTAGTCTCAATTCTAATTCCAATCATCCTCCCGGCGATGATATTGATAATAGGCCTATCACATTGAGAAAGGCACGAGGTCTTGTACTAAACATCCTATTTATAATATTGCCTCCTATGGAGGATCGTCACCTCGTCATCATGCATTTGTTAACAATCTTGACAAGATACAGGTTCCAAGGTCGATACATGGAACACTCAATATACCAAAATGGAAGGCGGCCATTTGGGAAGAAATTTGTGCACTTGAGAAGAATGGAATATGAGTAATATCTAAGCTGCCATCGGGGAAAAGTCATGTAAGTTGCAAATGGGTCTTTACTATTAAACATAATACAGATGGTAGTATCAATAGATTCACATATTATTGCTAAGGGATTCATTCAGTTTTATGGGATTGATTACCAGGAGACCTTAGCCCCTGTGGCCAAGCTTAATACAGTTCGAGTGTCACTCTCACTTGCTTCTAATCTAGATTGGCCTCTTTACCAACTAGATGTGAAAAATGCTTTCCTCAATGGAGATCTAGAAAAGTCTACATGGAGATCCCTACATGTTTCGATACTCCAACCACCACCAACAAAGTATGCAAACTCAAGAAATCTCTGTATGGGCTCAACCAACCACCAAGAGTGTGGTTTGACAGATTCACTAAAGCTGTGAAGAAGTTTGGGTATGATCAATATCAAACTGATCACACTATGGCTCTGTTTGGAAATCCCAACTACCAGCTACTTAGCTTTTTAGTTTTTTTTTTTTTTAAATTACCAAAGTAACTCTCTTATATTTTAATCTTCTTTTAAACCTTCAAGGATAAAAATACCAAATTAACAAAAAGTTAAAAAGTTAACTACTAAAAAGCTAACTTCTTTCCCTTCCCAAACACAAAAAAGCTAACTTTTTAGTAGCCAGCTACAAAAAAGCTAGCCTTTTTTGGTTGCCAAACCAAGCCTATGTTTGTGAAACATTCAATCTCAGGAAAAAAAGGCAATACTGATTGTATATGTAGATGACATCTTTCTAACAAGAGACCATGAAGAAGAGATACTCAAAAGTTACTTAGCCAAAGAATTCGAGATAAAAGATTTCGGAAATCTCAAGTATGTTCTTGGCATGGAAGTAGAACGATCAAGAAAAGGTATTCCAGTTTCTAAGCAAAAGTATGTTTAGATCTCTTGAAAGAGACAAGTATGCTTGGAAGCAAGCCAGTTGACACTCCTACAGACTCTAAAATAGAGCTGGAAAGTAATAGTGATAGTGCCACCAATTGACAAAGTGAGGTATCAAAGACTGGTTGGAAAACCGACTTACCTCGGACACACCAGACCTAGTATCAATTTTGCTGTAAGTATAGTGAGTCAATTCATGAATAGACCAACAGAAGAACATATGGAGGCTGTATACAGGATTCTGAGATATTTAAAGATGACACTTGGTCAAGGATTGTTCTTCAAAAAGACAACAAACAAGGAAATCAAGATCTTCACTATGCAGATTGGGCTAAATCTGTAACTGACAAAAGATCAACCTTAGGATACTGCACTTATATTTGGGAAATTTTGGCTACTTGGCGTAGCAAGAAACAATCAATCGTGTCTAGAAGTGGCGCAGAAACAAAATTCAGAGCCCTCGCACATGGTATTTGTGATGGAATGTGGTTAAAAAGGGTACTCAGCGAACTAAGAATTCCAATTACGAAACCCATGAAAACATTCTTGTGATAATCAATCTATCATCAGCATAGCCAAGAATCTAGTCCACCATGACAGGACAACGCACGTGCAGATTGATAGACACTTTGTTAAAGAGAAGTTAGAGACTAGCATAATCTCACTTATGTATATTCTAACTACTCAGCAGATTGCAGACATCCTAACTAAAGTTGTACCAAGGAAAACACTTGAGGATCTTAATTCCAAGCTAGGCTTGCTAAATATCTACAACCTAGCTTGAGGGGGAGTGTGGAATTGCACGAGTTGTTTCCTAATTTATAAGAAGCTATACCTATAAATTAGTGTTGATTTGTTTCCTAGAATACAGGGATATTGGTATTATCCTACCAAATCCCTTAATTAGGTAGTTTCCTTTTTAGCTTTGATAGGATAACTATTTGCTTCTTGATTACAGGAAGTGATTGGCCCCTTCCTGCTGTATGTATGTTTGTATAGTTTATTTAGAAAGATATACAAGTTTGCTAAAGCCAAAGATATGCGGACCAAAAACTTAAACCAACTTAAATACATTAAGGATGAGGATGAAAAGGTGTTAGTAAAGGAATAGGAGATAAAGGAGAGTTAGAAGAGCTACTTCTACAAGTTATTTAATGAAAGCAGTTGTAATGACATACAATTTGGGCCGCTTACCACTTCTAGGGAAGAAGTGAATCATATATTCTATAGGAGAATCGGTAGGGAGGAAGTAAAAGAAGTACTGAAAAGGATGAAAAATAGGAAAACGGATGGGTTATGAGAGAGAGTTATTGAAAAAAAATTAAGAAAGACAACAAATCAATTTGGTTTCATGCCTAAGAGATCAACCATGGAAGCTATATTTCTCCTGAGAAGACTAACGAATCAGTATAGGGAAGGTCAAAAAGATTTACACGTGGTATTTATTGATTTGGAAAAGACATACGATTGGGTTCCTAGGAAGATTCTATAGAGAGTAATGAAAAAGAAGGAGTGTGTGTCAGATATATTAAGGCAATAAATGACATATATGACAGAGTCGTGACATCTATAAGGATGATTGGTGGAGAGACTAAAGAATTTCCTATCACGATTGGTCTACACCAAGACTCAGCATTAAGCGCATACTTGTTTGCTCTAGCTATGAATAAGATTACAAGGCATATTCAGGATGAGGTGCTGTGGTGTATACTATTTACAGATCACATTATTTTAGTAAATGAGACGAGAGAAAAAGTGAATGTTCAGTTAGAATTATGGCACGAAACGTTAGAAACAAAAGGGTTTAGGCTAAGTAGATATAAAATAGAATATATGGAATGCAAGTTTAGCCAAAGTAGGACAACTGAGGGCATAGAAGTAAGCTCGGGCACACAAAAGATTGTAGAAAAAGAAAAGTTTATGGACATCTATGGTGCAACAAGATGGAGGGATTGATACGGATGTAGAGCATATGATTCAGGCCAGGTGGACCAAATGGAAGAGTGTTTCGGGGGTCTTGTGTGATCGGACAGTCCCCCTCAAGGTGAAAGGAAGGAATTATAAGGTGGGGGTAAGACCAGCGTTATTATATGGATCAGAGTGTTGGGCAGTAAAGCATAATCATGTTTAGAAGATGGTAGTTGCGGAAATGAGAATGCTAAAATGGATGTGTGGGATCACAAGGAGAGAGAGGATTAGGAACGAGGAGATAAGGGGCAAAGTAGAAATAGCACCGCTTAAAAATAAAATGAGAGAAAATTATTTAAGATGGTTCGGTCACGTTAGAAGACGTCCAATAGAGGCACTGGTTAAAAGATGTGAAAGTGTGGAGATGGTCAGGATTAGGAGAGGAATAGGGAAACCTAAGAGAAGTTGGAAGGAAACTATTAACCATGACCTGGCATCTATGGATCTAACGGAAGACATAGCCCTAAACAGATTTGATTGGCGTCGTAAAATCCATGTAGCTGACCCCACCTAGTGGATAAGGTTTGGTTTGCTTTGATTTATTTAGAAAGATATACGAGTATTCTTCACTTATCTTATGAGTGTTGTTTCTTAATGGCGTAACACTCTAAACCCTAAAGTATAATTGGCCTATAGCTATCCTATAAAATTTTCCTTTTAGGACGATAGGCATTCTAAAGTCACATAAAACACCTCCATTTTAACACCTTAGCTTGAAACCTATGGATACATCCCCTTTAATCCCTCCATTTGCATAGATAATTGATCAAAGATAACAAAAATGATCTCTTTTTGACATTTTTTTATCCCCAATTTTCACTATACTCTCATTCGTATTTTTAATTTTATTAAAATTGCAAGACATATATTCTGTTTTAGTCCCAGTTAACCTAAAACCTCTGAATTATAACGTATGCTTCTAAAGTTCTAACTTATGATTAACTCCAAAGCAAGTTTTATTTATCAATGCAATATCCACTGCGAACACTCTATGTCTATATGGCATGCTTGATAAGCCTGTCTATAACCAAAATGAAAATATAAGGAGCTATGGTAGATCCTTAGTGCAAACCAATTATAATTGGAAAACCATTTGCATCACCACCAATAGTTCTTCCACTAATAACTACTTTGTTATATATGTCATTGACCACTATATTTCATAACTCCTCCTTTGTTTTCCATCACCCGCCATAAAATTTTTCTTGACACCCTATTATATGCTTACTCTAAATCAATAAAAATCATGTGAAAATCTTTCCTATTTTCTACATCTTTTCATCAATTTTCTTATTAGGAAAATAATTTCCATAGTAAATTTACCAAGCATAGAAACAAATTAGTTTTCTAATGTTTTCGTCACGCATCTTGCCCTAGACTCAATCAATCTCTCCCTAAATTTCATAGTGTGGCTCAAACATAATAACTTGATAGTTATTACAATCTTGGATGTCCCCCTTTTTTTTTTTTAATATATAGATAGGTACTCTCCATTAGTTAGGCAACGTATTGACATGCAAGATTCTGTTAAACAATTTGATCAACTAAGTTATCCCATCATCCCCAAGGTACTCCCAAGCTTCAAACCATCTTGACCTACAACTTTTCTCCTCATTTTTTTCATAACCTCCTTTCTACAACTCTAATCCAGTGAATAAATCATGCATTTTATCCTCAATAGGATTACTTGAGGTCTCCGAAATTCTTCTTGTGGCAACCATTAAATTACTTACCAATCCAACTCCCCTTGATATCCTTTTATTTTACCAACACACTTTGGTTCTCATTTTTTAAACACTTAGCCAAATACAAGTTCTTACTTTTTCTCTCTTATTCCACCTAACTTATAAATATCTTTCTCCCTATCTTTTCTCTGCAACTTATTATATAGTTCATATAATGAAAAGCTAATGATGAGGAACTATATTGCATTATTGTCATTGTAACTAATGCTATGGAACATTATTGCATTCCTGTCATTTTCCGTCATTGTTACTAATGCTATGGAACTACATTGCATCCTCGATCCTTGGCATATGTAAAAATAAAAGAGACAAACAAATACCTAAATTGTATCACTAATAAAATGAAAACCTTGTATCAAGGCTTTTTTAAGTGGAAACCTCTCATGTCCATTCTTAGATTTTGCATCACTGGCATGATTTGTTGCTTGACAACACTGTATCATGAGGGACAAAGGGATTTGGTCTCATATCCACCAAAATTCTTCATGCTGAACTCTCACGGTTGTTTTTTTTTTCCCCCCCTTATGTTTAGAGACTCTAATGGTTGTTACCATGGGGATTTGGGTAGCTGAAAGAGCATATAAAAAGCCAAGATAGAAGTATTATTCTTTTTTACTTCCTACAAACCACAGCTTTGTATGATACAAAGAACCATTGTTGTTCTTTTTACTTCCTCCAAACCACATAGCTTCATATGACACAAAGGACCATTGTCCAAATTTCACTGTTGAGTCTTATTAAACTTCTATTAAAGGAAGTAAGCATACCAATAATCCTAGGATAGACTTACAAGGATACTTCAATTGGCTAGTTCAAAATCAAGTCTATTCGTAAGAATGACATTAAACTTATAAGAACTTTTTCTTGTCTGCCACCATGAACAAAAATTTTTAGCACACTGTTGTTGGTTGTTTTAAATAATATGTGGTGTTTCTTATTCAATTAAGAAGAGACCTCTTCACTAACTGTATTTTATCCTCTATAGTTTAAATCTCAATGAATTTTCATTTCTCACCTGCCTCCCAAAACTAGGAAAAAAGTAACATAAAATAAAATAGATGAACCTCCACAACCATATACACTACTGATCTAACTGCACTTACACTCAATTTTGCATAAACATTACACATAATATGGATTGAATACCATCCTGCTCAATCAAGGCCAAGTTGGTCTAACATGCTTTAAAATTTAATTAATGGAATCATATGAGAAGAACTAATTGTGATATCTGCCAGAAACTGCACCTTATTGTGAGACCTATCAACTGCAACCACCTCTCCTTTGTCCTTCATAAGGATTGCAATTGCAGTTGTTTTCCCTCCTGGAGCCGCACACATGTCCAATATCCTCTCTTCTTGTTGAGGATCTAAACCATAAAGGAAATATAAACAATAATATGTCACATAAAGGAAAAAACCTTCACTGCAAAACCAAAAGACAATTGCACAGTGAGCAACAAATGAAAGCCAACCAATCAGCATCATATGATGCTCCTCGAATAACTAGCCATCCAAATAAACTACACCACCATATACCATTATATATATAAAACATCAGATAAAGGGCACCCTTGTCCCAGACACTTGACATGCCAACATCACAACATCGGCCAACACATATAAGATCGCCACCAATTGCAACAGACATACCCATTCTTAATGAATAACAGTCCCAACCCCACAAAAACTGTCTGCAGAGTTTAAGGCATGAGCATTTTGAAGCCTTTGTTGCTTCAATTTTCAAGGGCACAAAGTTAAGTATAATAAAAGTTTAAGAGAGAATGTATTTAATAATATATTGACAGTACATGGCATCACTAATAGTTTCCAACAGGTACTCAAAATAGGTTGGACCCATTATAAAAAATTAAAAAAAAACAAAAAAAAATGAGGCAGTCCTTGAACTTGAAAGGACATTTTAGGATCAGAAAGTGTAAAAAAACTTACAAAGTCCATGTATATTTATATATTTTGCATGTATATATATTTTATAAGACACATAAGGCCAATATTTTTTTTTTTTCTTTGAAAAGATAAGTAAAGTTTATTAAATGGAGATTATAGGTTAGCATCTAGGAGATGCAATCTACAATCCAAAACAAAGCAGACTACATTCTAGACTTGCCTAAAGAATCTATGAAGGACAATAAAGAAAATGGGTCTATCTCCCTACCTACATTG